>JARJDR010001411.1:0-13950 GCA_030264135.1 Myllaena sp. GC000078
TAAGAAAACTGAATCATCATTTCAATAACTGCCGTTAAAAATGCAGTCCGGCAACGTTTACTCAGCGCAGATAGCTGACCAGTCCAGCATGACTCAGCAAAACGGCGCGACTTTAAATCAATTTCACCATCCATTAAACCTAGCCAGGTAATTATTTTGCAACTACATGCATGTATGTCACTTTACTGTTATTCTTTGTTTAGCAGTGAGAATGAAAAGTGGTAGATGCAGCGGAAAATTACAAAATATCCGTAATGCGCGCAATTAAAATTTAAATTTCGCAACTCGGTGCGTGCCAAGCTTGAGAGAGTATGGCTGTATGGCATGTCAGTGCGATCATCACGGATTGGCGCGGTTGGCCAGTCGTGGCCAGTCGGTGAAATGCCCTGCGTCAGGTGCGTCAGGTTTGGTCAGGTTGGCTGGCAGGTCGTGTGCCCGCAGCTGGCTGCTTGTGTTTCGTCCGTTCGGTCGTGCTTGTTCTCGTAGCTCTCGTAGCTGCTTCTCCAGCTCCTGGTGGGTTGGTGATCGTCTTCGTTGTGTTCGAAGCCGGGCATGACTCATTATTGTATTTTGTCATCGCAACTCCTACGCCATCCATTTCGAAGTGTAGTGTCGCCACCGTTAACCACTATGTAGCATTTTAATAGAAAACCCAGTCGACGAGCATAAAATGTGCACGATACGCTATCAACGAGCATAGCACAATTGGTGCAAATGGTACGTTTGCGTTTTCTCTCGTATAAACTACAAAAACTACTTTTGCTTGAAACATGATTCTAACCTCTGCATCCACCTCGGATGGGTGTTTTTCAACATCACTTGCAATTTACTGTAATTCACTTATCAATCTTTGACGGAGTATTGCTTGTTTATGTGCAGATTTGATGCTACTACCGGTTTTCTGCTGCTGGTAATCGACACTGTGATAATGATGGAAGAAAACATGGAAGACAATATTAAGGCAGCTGACACCAACAAGGAGCTGGAGTCCCCCAAGCCCATGGCGTTCACCATTGATTTTGGGGCCGGTAAGACCGTCGACATGCAACGTCACAAAACCATGCTGGAAAGATACCAGAAGAAACACCGTCGCGGCCAGTCGTTGTCGAAAATTGAAGATCTGGCCACCTCTAAAAACACTACCCCAGCACCCGTTACGAAGAAGCCACCCAATGCTGTTTTGCCTAGAAAGTCATTGCAACTGCAACAAAGTGCTAATCCACCTTCTGAACCTGACCCACAATCAACAGAGGAGAAGTCCGACCGAACAAAACACATGCGCGCGCTCAATGTCAAACCGCGCGATGGGCTATCATTGCCATTGAAGAACGTGAACAGCGATCGCATGACGCAGTCGTGCACTCTGCCGTGTATGGATAGCCCCGATATCGAAGTCACCGAGGTGTCGACGCCTGAACTGGAGGCACTACGGCCGCCGAGTCCACTCCGAGCCGAATCACAATTGACGCCCGACAGCGATCGACTCTTCGTCGAGGATCCGCATCACCAATGGGTGAGCGGTGCTGATTTCGATTTCGACAAGTCGGATGCGGTAAGCGATGCCGGAACGTACACGCTGGACGCGGATGCCTACTCTGAAGAGCAGAAGGCGCGCATGAGCATCGATCGCGAATTCAAAATCGAGTCCGTATCAAACATTAAGAAGGCTCGCGACTACGTGCAGGGTCTTGCGATGACCAACAATCAGTTATTCGAAGACATGGATATGGCGTCGCCAACAGTGCAACAGCAACCGCTTCCTGTGCATCCTCTCAATTGTTATCTGCAAAACAACAAATTGTCACCGATCGTTTCACCGACGCAGAACTTTTCGATTAATAGTGACATAACGGGCGCGAGCAATCATGTAGAATACAGCAAGACGTTCAACAAGATTATGTTTCCCAGTCCGAGAGCAAAGACGGGTATTGGGTCCGGGAAGGTTGTCGATCACGGTTGTGTTATTTCCGTCACATCGAGCGGTGCGTTTCGTTCGCGCGCGGACAAAACGCACGCGCGCAAATTGAGCTTAACCAAGTCTGAGATCCATGTGGAGGCTTACACGGGCGACACGCATATCGCCACAGAGATTCAACGGCCGACGCGCAATCTGAGCGCCAATCTGGTGCACGTCAGCGAAAGGCTGCCCGACGATCACACGAACGTAGTGTATCAGACCGGCGACGACGACGACGATGAGAATTACATGCACACTATGCAGAGTGGAAAGGTGATGAACTTACCGCCTGCTCTTGGTGGACCTGCGTCTGGCAAGTTGTCTCCATCAAAGATACCGTCCCCGATTCACAGCGCCGCGTATCAACATCGACCGCGTAGCCGAAATTCCAGCAACTCACTGAATATAGATTTGTCCGACAGCAGCATGGAGACTGAATCGTATTTGAAGCCTACGGAGAAACTGCTCAACTCGCTGCAGCAGCGCTTGTCCTTGGACAGCGACCACGATCCAGATAGTGATCATGATACCGGCGGCCGATATTTGAATAACGACGCTCGCAGTAACCTGCTCAAGAAGCCGACACATCTGCGTCACAATTCGCTGGACGAGAAGAACTTGAAGATTTCGAACAAGCTGGAGCACTTTCAAAACAAGAAGTTCATCGATCAAACAAACGTGTTGAATCAATACAAGGTGGTGCCAGTTGTGCAACATAAGATACAAAACTCTCCAAATAATTCACCCATACGACGTTCGACTAGTTTCTCTGCCAAGAACCAAATGAACATCAATGCAAAGGCTTTAAATGTACCGCAGAAGGAGTCGAATATAAAATCCAATTCGCCAGCGTTTGCGCGCAACGGCTCGATACAACGCTCATCGTCGACGGCTGCAATTCGCGGTCATGTGCGGCTGCCGGGTGGCGATAGCGATCATAACATTGATCGCAGTCAGTATGGCGACACCGAGTCGAGCTCAGAAGAAGACTTATTGCAGAATAATCTTAAGAAGAAAGATATCACTGCAACTCGGTATAATCGCGCGTTTAGTCTGCGGCGCGCACGACTGGATGAACCATCACCACCGCCACCACCGAAATGTCCAAATACTCCAGAGATGCGGCGGAAGTTTCATCAGGAGCGCGCCATATCGGTGGACCGCAGGCCGATGGTAAAGACGCCGGAAGTTCAAAGTCGCTATTTGCAAAACCATAGCAAAGGAGGAGGGCGTGAGGTGCGCGCCCAGACGCAACCACCTGCCAACCGACCCATTGATGCTCCACGTGGCTCTCCGAAAATGGGTAACATGGCAACAAAGCCGGCGCCTAAGGCTCCGATCTTTTCACGTACGGACACTGGAAGGTTCAGCATGCGTACAAATGGTGGAGGCGGCGGAGGTGGAGTCGGTGGCGGCAAACCGCCAATCACGAATTCACAAAAGACTATACGTAGGGAGATTAATGCACATAAGAAGGCATCGGGACCGCGCAGCAACTCTTCGCTGACGAGCAAGGAAGTGGAGTTTCAAAATTGGAAGCGTCGTAAAAGCTATGATCCTATGAAGGCGGCCGCCGAGGGCAAGCGTAAGGCTGAGATGGCACGCAAGCAGCACGTGAATCCTATGACGCAATCGTATCATGAAGCGAATCAGGATGGTGATAGCTCACCATCGCATTCCAGCTCTGTTCATCGTTCACAGGTATGTTTCTTCTTTAGTTTTTCCTTTCGCATTGCTCATTATCACACATAATTTATGGTGTTCCAATGCGACCATGCAAATGGTATATGATTGTGATAAGAATGTGAATTTCTTCGATCGACAATACGGAGTTTCTTTCAGTTTGTAGCATAATGGTTGAAATTCATGGTATTGTACGCTGTAGCAGAGGATATACCGAACGACACGAATGAATCAATTTAAGTCCCTTGCGTTCACGATTGCAAAATATTTGCATATACGATAAACGATTTTTGTACCTATCAATTATTTATTGCGTAAGTACGCTATCAGACGGCAACAACCGATGTGTTTGCATGATGTAGGCGTTCGAGAATTAGGTACTAATCCTTGATTGAAATTACTAATGTGTGACTACGGTCGAGCGAGAAATTAATTCATACGCAATACGATGTTGTTTTAAAACAGTTTATCACACATTATACGTACATAATTCATTAAAAATTCAGACAATTATAAATCATATAATTTATATTTAGGTTAAAGTCATATTGGAATATCCGGATTGCAAAACTAAGTACTTATTCCGTTTTATCGATTATTAATTAGTTCACATAAAAATGAGCACTATTTAACACGGATCGATTTCAAGTTTACGATCGATAGTTACCTATACACCTCGTATTACACTTGTGGTTTGTCTTGCTTAATTAACATGCGTTTCTTTTAAATTTTATTTACATTGCCGACCGACATTTCCTTGAATTAACACAGTATCGAGTATTTTTTCTTAATTGTCTCAGTCATACCTTTATAAAAAGTTTAACAATAATATCCTAACAAGACTTTCTCAATTTTCAAACAAGATATGTACAGATTATATCTGTCGGTCGGTTTTTATCGTTGGTTGGCTTTATAATTGTCTCCATTTTGATACTGTAATGATATTATAATTGATGGTGTTTATGGGTGGTTTTTACACAGAGTTTTCATGGTACGGCTGCACTAGAGCAATACATATCGTCAGAAGATGAGGACGAGGATTTGACGCTGTCGGCAGACGAAGGTTTTAGTCCTCCCACGCCAAGCCCTCGCGATATGAGTCCAAATCGAACGGAACGTGCTCCGCAACAGCAACAGCATCTACGCTTTCTGTGGAAGGATCCGCAATTTAATTGAATTTCAACATCGTCGTTGCCGACGATGATAACGACGACAACGGCGGCGACGGCCTCACCGGATGCAATTGGTAGACATATATTTGAAGTAAAAGAACTGAGCCCTGAGCGCCCTGAGTGAAAGCATGAATCAGTCGAGCGCCCATCGAACTAACAAAACTTGATATTAGTCTCATAATCGGTTCGCAATTAGCATAATCATCTTCCTGCTTTTTATGATCAACGCCCATTGCTCAAACAAGCACTTTATTTCATAAATTCGCTCAAAGACGCATGCATATTACTTTGCACAAATCGTACCATATTTGGTTCGTCATCGACAACTCTAAAGATTTGGATGATATATGATCTATTTAAATGTGCAATAATCAACGATATTTTGCAAATGCTAAAAATTCGAGTACTAAATAAACAATGTCTTTCAGAGTGTTTTGCACAATTTGCTTGGTTCAACCATTTGTACATAATTTAGCGATAAACATATAAGCGGAACGCGGCGCATTATTGAAGTTAGCTAATGGATATAAGTATTTGACGGAGTTGTGAATTCCGTCGTATGTGATTTTGTATTCGATTATTTGAATGTAACTATTATAAATTGTATTGAGATTATTTAATATGAAAGCAAAATTTATCTATTTGAATTTGAAAGATTTAATGAAATTTATTGGCATAAAACTGATTTTTTGTTGAATTGAATTTATTTTATGCGTATTCAATCAATTTAATTTGTTTGAAATTGCTCATAAAATTTTCTTCCAACAATTTCTGATGGAGTGGGCGTTGCATGTGGTTGCATGGTTGCATGCGTTCATACATGTCAGTGAAATGAGTTGTGTCAAAGCGCGAGTTTGGTGCGAGTCGTGCGAGTAAAATTTCTGCTTGTGATTCGTACGCAGTTTAACACGAGGGAGAAATATTAATCAATCAACTAAATATCGTCAAACTACATAGTATTTGTTAATGCCGAAGGAAACGGATCCCTGTAAGCGATACGCCTGTGCAATCCAACGTTGTTTGAGCGGTATGTATCTTTTTAACCTTACTGAACTTTACTCTGTGCATCTAAATCTCGTGGCATATCACATTATGTAATCATATTTTTCGAACTACAGAAAAAAATTTCCAAGAACCTTCATGTCAGGAGGCGATTAAGGATATGAAAGCTTGTTGTGTGAAGTGGCAGCATCAAAGCTACGTGTGTGACGGTTTCAAGTCGATCTTTGCACAAGTGGAGGCTGAGCAGCACCTGGAGTCCACAAATAAGAAACAAACAAAATAATGCAACAGCAGAATCCAGGAGATTACAGAACGGATGCCCAGAACTTTCGACGATATCCGATTCAAACAGAAGTGAAGCGAACTGGTTGGGCCTATCGTAATCCACGCCTCTTTGTTGGTCTGACAACTGGAGCAGCACTGGCAATTTTCTTCAGCCGTCCTATCTATGACTTCGTATTAAGGAAGGACGTACCAACTTTAGAACAACTACAAAGGACGCACATGTCACGCCTTGATAGCATAAATGGAGTCAGTGCAAAGGGCCAGGAATAGATTCAGGCAGTTTCCAGCTATTTTGGCAAAATGTACAAAGGAGGGTAGTTTGTATGCAAAGTGTGTGTTGAAGAAGGATTCAGTCAATTTCAATGATTGCATGAAGGAGTTTCATGAATTTCAAACTTGTCTTCAGAGTGCAGCAAAAGGGATGAGGACCAGATTGTAGGATTAAATATATGACAGCAACTAGTCCATTTGAGACGATTAGATAATATTATTAGATCACTATTAGTGGGTATAATAGTCATTTAGAATTAAGACATCATGTGGGTGAAGTTCAAGTGTTTAAATTTCTATTGGCATATCTTTCTTGCTGGTGTCATACGTTTGTTCTTCATTTGTTATGGCATCTATCATGATAACCATTTCACTGTGAAGTACACAGATATCGATTACAAGGTTTTCACGGATGCGTCGCAGCATATTTTGAATGGTCAATCGCCATACGACCGGCATACTTATCGGTATTCGCCCTTAGTTGCTATACTTTCAATCCCAAATAGATTGTTGCATCCCGCATTCGGCAAAGTGCTCTTTTCGATTGTTGATTTGTTCGTTGCCTTATTAATTCGTACTATTGTCTTAAAGACAATACAACAATATGATTCGTACAAGAATTCGAATACCAATGTTCTGCCGAGCGATAAAGGGGATAAATCTAACAACAAAATCGAACTAAACCGCCCCACGTTGAAGAGCATTCGCAATCGCAGTCGAAAGAGCAAACACGAGAAGAACGAAAAGAAAATTTTATACAAATTCAAGAGTGATGCGGAGATGCATGCAGACGTGGCTGCAATGATTTGGTTGTACAATCCGCTAACGGTCGCGATTGCAACACGAGGGAATTCGGATTCAATTGCTGGACTGTTGGTTTTACTAACTTTATATTTACTGCAATGCAAACAATATTATTTTTGCGCCGGCCTCGTGCACGGCATTGCAATTCATTTAAGATTGTATCCAATCATCTACAGTCTTTCGATGTATATGTATCTCAGTAAGTTCTCTTACTACACATCGAATCGCTTCCAATACCAACAAAACCAAATCAACAAAAAAACGAAGAAAGAGTTGAAGAATGCCGAAAACAAGCTCGTCAAGGAGCGCAGTATTGTAACCAAAGGCGAGCCAAATCTCGTGGTAGCAGAGCCACAAGCGCCAGTGCCGGAACGCAAGACCATTTTCAAGAAAACCTATCTCTTGTACTTAATTCCGAATATGGATCAGATACGATTGGTGGTCGGCTGTCTTACATCGCTCGGCTTCATGACACTTGTATTTTATCATTTCTACGGTTACACATTCTTATTTGAAACTTATCTTTATCACTTTATACGGCAGGACGTGCGTCATAATTTCTCGCTCTTTTTCTACCTGCAATACCTTACGGCGGGCGTGAAGAATATCGGCCTGTGGCAGAAAGTGTTGATTACTCTGCCGCAACTCGTTTTGTTGGTGGTGTTCTCGGTGCGCTATGGGCTGAACAAGTTGTCACTGAACTTCTCGATTCTCACGCAGACCATCACGATGGTCACTTATAACACGGTTTTGACCTCGCAATATTTTGTATGGATCCTCGTGGTGTTACCGTTGAGTGTGTGGCAGATTAAAATGTCGATTAAAATGGCCATCTTCTGGGTCGTCGTTTGGTTCGGTGCGCAACTCGCCTGGTTGATGCCTGCGTATTTCCTTGAATTTCATGGCATGAACACGTTTTTATTTATCTGGCTACAGAGCGTCTCGTTTTTCTGCGCCAGTATTGCGATTCTTGGCCGACTGATAATGAATTACATGCCAGCGCGTAAAGTTAAGACTGCTTGAATTATGTAAGACCTGACTAGATTTGCACTATGAAATCATTTAAGGAATTGTAGATAGTTGATGTGTTTTGCGAAAACAACGATTGTAACTGAACTAGGCGCAATAAATTTTTAAACCAATCACATCAATCACTTGTAAAACATTTGAATTTTTGAATAGCGCGCGATGCAGTGTTCGTGTAATATCGTCGTTTCTTCGGCGTCAGACTGCGCAAGCGCGTTGCTCGACGATTGACGTGAATGAGGTCATAAACGTCATAAACATGGTGGTGTTGAACAGAAAGTACGGTCTGGTGCGCTCGTCTTTCGACCCATACTACTGCTTGAAAAATAAGTGAAATACGGTGGATTGTGTTGTGCACGACGATTACGCACGTCGCGCCTATTTCGCAACATCATACGCGATGCGTGCCCATCGATTGTAACGCGCGTGCTGTCCGTCCGAGCAATTGTCGCACGTGTTGTGCAAAACGCAATCTGTGTGGTGTTGCTGTGTGTCCGTTTATTGGGATTTATATCTAACAAGAAGACCGTCTTCACATACGTTGATCGAATACTCAAGGAACACGGTGAGCAAAACCATATGCCTGATATGTTGGGGAGATAGATTGCATGTAGAAACAGGGTTGCAACAAATTTAGTACGCATTTCTGAAATCGAAGGTCGCTAGGTCTCCAGCTGGTGGAACGAACGGTATTGGTTTTTGTGTTTGTATCGAGTTGAATTCGCCCAAGAACTAATGGCAGTACGCAGTCTCTAGGCGCTTGTTAGATAGCGCCAATGCTATGTGTTATTATTATAACATTACAATGGGATTTTCCATTTATTTGCGTTGGGTAATCTTTGTTCATAATTCCAAACGGATGGAGATATGAATACATGTTATGAATGTGTGATTAGGAAATACATAATTAGAAGGGCAGTGGTTTCACTTTCAATATGCAAGACTAATCAAGTGGTTTCCGAATGATTTTAAACCTTTTATATAGTTTCCATGAAGAAAATATCCGTAACTCGAAAAAATATTTGAGCTAAGGCTACATTAACGCGAATATTCCGCAGAGATAAGATAGGCAGATATTACATCCGTCATCGTTTACTCATCGTTTTGGCGCGTTCGTATGGTGCTCAAATCTATTAATTATTTGCATATTTTCTTGTTTGATTGCGATTAGTAATAATGGGGATAGTGGTAGGGTAGGCATATGTCTTCTATATCAGAGGACAGTTCTTTATTTACTTTTGTGTTTTTGTCCGTTATGACATAATGTAATGGTAACATGCAAATAGATAAAACATTTGCATAAGTTGATAAAAATTTATTTATTTAGAAATTATCACGCAATTAAGAAAACAACAAAACAGAAAATTATGAAAAATCCTCATTATGAGATTCAGGACTGAATTTCTATAGAGATACATATTTGAATTGCACATCAATGAATAATGATTATAATAAGCAATTCGTTGGCATAGCAATTTCAATATATTATGTGTTATCAGCGGTGAAAGTATGTTAATATTTACAGTTTGATTTGAACTTACAGCTGTAGTATGAGTTCGACGACGACGACGGCGTCGTCGAATGCGGGCAGCAGTAGCACGACAGCAGCAAGCATAACTAGCAGTGGTCTCACACTGACGATGGCACTTAATAACACGTTGCTGTCGACTACCGCTGCGGCGGCATCAACATCCTCATCCGTGCATTCGGGGCCGTCCGAACCCATTTTTCTCCAGACGAAGACAGCCCAATGGATTGCCGGCTGTTTTGTGTGGGCCGCCCTATTCCTTACTTGTCAGCAGGTAGGATTCTCCCTAAGGACTCTCCTTCTAAGCTTACAGACTTCTTTGGTCCAAATCTCATGATGCAGATTTTTATAATAATCTAAGAAGACCTATTCCTACATACATGTCAGCTCATATTAACATTATACTTATTTTGCTTTAGATTTATCATCACTTACGATGGTACACAAATCCGGCCGAGCAGCGCTGGATCGTCCGGATTCTTTTTATCGTCCCGATTTACGGCACATATTCATGGATCAGCCTGCTCTTTTTCAATTCGGAGAGCTACTATGTGTACTTCTTTACTGTGCGCGACTGCTATGAAGCCTTCGTCATCTATAATTTCCTCTCATTATGCTATGAATATCTCGGCGGCGAGGGCAATATTATGTCCGAAATACGCGGTAAGCCTATTCGTTCGAGTTGCATGTATGGGACCTGTTGCCTCACCGGCAAGACGTACACCATTGGATTCCTTCGCTTCTGCAAGCAAGCAACCTTGCAGTTCTGCCTTGTTAAGCCGTTAATGGCATTCGTAATCATCTTCTTGCAAGCGTTTGGCCACTATCACGATGGCGATTGGAGGTATGATTGAATGATGTCTTTCTGAAATGAATAAGTTGTTGATTTTTGTATTTTTTTTCTTTTGTAGTCCGGATGGCGGGTATTTGTATACAACCATCATTTACAATATTTCTATATCACTGGCATTGTATGGATTATTCCTGTTCTACTTTGCGACGCGGGATTTGTTGACGCCGTATGAACCAGTGTTGAAATTCTGTACCGTCAAGTCCGTGATATTCTTGTCTTTCTGGCAAGGTGAGTTGTGTATTTATTGTTGTTCGTTTCTTTAAACATCTAAATTAATGGTAATTTAACCTTTAAAAATTTTGCCATCCAATTATCGAAGATTACAAATAATTATTTATGTATTTTTGGTAGGAGTTGGCTTGGCAATGCTTGAAAAGGCCGAGGTCATCTCACCGATTATTGATAGCAACGGCACGCGCACTTCGGCTGGTACTGTCTCGGCCGGCTACCAGAACTTTCTGATTTGCATTGAAATGTTCGCTGCCGCAGTAGCGTTACGCTATGCTTTCCCGTATCGCGTCTATGTACAGGGATGCATCACGGACGCACAAGGCCGGTCGGTGACGATGCAAAGTATCTCCAGTAGTTTAAAAGTAATGCATATTTCTTAATGAAGTGGCATTTGATTAGTTCAAGTAACATTATGATTTTTTGCAGGAAACGATGAATCCGCGTGACATTATGACGGACGCCATTCATAACTTCCATCCACAGTATCAACAATACACTCAGTACAGTTCTGGTAAGTGGATCATCATCATGTAAAATTTATTTGTTGTAATGTGCATTGTGGAAAGTCGGTGTATCATTACTCCATTGTAAATGTTATTCATTTGTTGCTGTTATTATTAATATGCATCAAGTTGTAAGTTATGTTTTGCATGCCATTTGTATATTTCTTTTTCAGAAGTCGTGTCGCAACTGCCCTACGAGAAGTTATAAAAATCGGGTTCTGCATTTATCCATAAAAACACCCGTTTCATTCCTCAAAAGAATTGTTAATGGGGCATGTGCATGTCGCCTCACGGCTGATTTACATGCTTACATAAGTACGCGCTTGCATAGACAATGCATATACAAATGTATGAGCAGAAATTTTGCGCCCGCCTTTCCTTCCTCATATTGCATACCATAATAATGGCATGAAATATGATTAAATATGGATTATTTATTGATGTATGTAATTAGTTTTAATTTTAATTATTACAGTAGTATTTGATTTAACATATAATTATATTTTTTTATTTCTGGATTAAGCGAAACGAAGGTAATTGGCAATTAAAACGCCAATGATATGTGCAATGTATAGTGAACGCGTACTCGCCAGCACATTTTCTTTATATGCAGGATGATTATCGAAATCAAATAGAAAAATTGGAATTTTGACCGAGACGAGAAAAACTTGGCCCGGCGTTGCGTTAACAGACACCCGTCTGCAAAATCAATACAGGCACCATAATATTTTAGGGTGCTATTCCCTCGGTTAGGCTCTCTGAGCGACGATTTGGTCGCGACAAAATTTAGCTTCATATCATTGTTTTGGAGCACAAAGCTCAGGTCTTTGTGGGCCTGGCAATAATTGCCAAGGCAAGTACATATACTATTTTTATCATCGGCAATTTTCTTAATTGGCATTGGTTTCATGATTGCCATGTCTTCATATAGGTATGCGCTACTCGTCTCTTGGTCACCCACTTTTGCGTTTTTGACGCCGTTGGAGTTGTGAAATATTTACCACACAAGCATTAGTATCTCACTTTGTTTTGTAATAAGTATTTATTTCATTAGATATTTAAACTCGTATAATAAAATTATGTGGATTGTTAATATCATCGGGTGCAATGCGAAATCTGACTGGTCAGCCGTTCATCTATTGGTTATCGTTTATTAAATGAAATGGTTCTGGAAGTTCTTCCTGATAAACGTTTTTTTTGTTTGTTTTTTGTTTTGGAAACAAAAATACTGTTTTAGAGTTCGAGTCATGCTAAAAATTATTCTTTATTTTTCCTGCCACTTAAAAATCATTTCTTCTTGGTAGAGTAGAGCAACGCACCTTTCTAATTTGTGTGCCAATGCAAACTAATTTTGTTTAGGGAGTAAGAATTCGCGCGGCCAGCGAATATCCACCTATGATCCTGACGATCCAATGTCGCCGACCGGCGGGGTAGTTCCAGCCACGTATAACAGCGTCGATACATCTACTATGACGCCACTACCTACAAAACAGAGTGCATCGAGTGCAATTTCTCCAGCGAATTACACGGAAAAGACTATGCTTCTCAGCTCAGATGAGGAGAACTAATTTGCTCTTTAGTCGAGCCGCTTAGGACATTGTCACAAAATGCAAGCACACAAACTTACATGTATTAATTACTGCAGCCTATAAAAATTGAGAAATTATATAACTATGTATGTATATGAAAATTATACTCGCATGACTAATTATGAAAATAATCAATGCAGTAATCAGAAAAAGACTGCCCGCGCGATTACAGTAAATAATCAATTTATGATGATATAGGGAGAGATAAAATTATTAAATAAAAATCTGAATGTTATTCCAACACTTTTTTCGGCAATGATTCAGTGCAATTCGAGCCGCATTGCGCGTGTGGCGCGCATCATATTCTTGTTCGATGTGGTCCGGTGTGCAAACCTGTGTTAAAAATAATGGTCATAATGGGCAACAACCTGCTCAAAGGACTGAATTACCGGCATTCGTTCAATTGCTAATTCATACCGGCAGACATACTTGCATCCCAGTTGTGGTAAATCTTTACATCACTTTACATATGTACCCGAATAACCTGGCTTAATACATACTTATTTCTTTCAGGATGCATTATGTTGGTGCCATCTACGTCAAGGAGGACAACACCACCTCCTGCAGCATTGTTAGCAAGCAAGCAGTCATCCTAGCATTTGGGGCATAGACAAACTGACGCACTCTCACCACGTATATGTAAGGCGGAAGGAAACAAATTAATGTAAATAAAATCTATTTATTTATTTAATTGTGTACCTTTACCCAATCCCATTCCCAAATTAAATTTGATCTAAATGCTAAGGAGTGGAGCGAGGTAAGCGCTTTTATTTTTTAAATTTGCTCGAATACACACTTTATATATAAGTTCCAACTTTTCAGCTGCAACTACCATAGTAGCTCAATAGGTGTCGTGCGTACTTCTGGTGCGAGCAGTCCTGGGTTCGATTCCCGCCGGGGACGATCCTTTTTCTAAATGACAAGCTAGTTGTCTTCGTCTTCTGCTTCATAACTCCTATCTAAAACACATTGAGCCGTATATCGTATCATGTGCGAGTGAGAGATCACATTGCATATGCATACGGGGTATACGGCACCATTGAAAAA
>JARJDR010001413.1:0-11425 GCA_030264135.1 Myllaena sp. GC000078
TATATAACTTGTGAGGAATGGGCGAGAGAGATATCTATATATTTGGTTTATATAGCATACCTGATGTTTGCGAATTTGTGGATAGCTGAGTATACGGCTTGTCTGGACAAACAATCCTTATTTCTACAAAAAGAAAAAACGGACGGGGGCGAAATCAAGCCGAGTTAGTATACAGCATAAAATCATGCAATGATTATTAACTTCTTCATCGCTTTTTTTTTTCTTTTGTTCTTACTTTGTTCTTGAAATTCGAAAGCATACATCAAAAATATCGATAAATTATTAAATGTAACCAATGTAAAACGTAAGGGTGGTAGATATAGAAAGAAAGTAGAGTGAAAATAAGTCGTAAAATACTATATAAAGACAGAGAGAGATAAAGAGAGAGAATAAATGGAATATAACGAATTTGTCCTATACTGTTCGCTATATCAAATTGTATACAATATTGCAGTTTCAATAAAGTCACCTTGAATCGAAACTGGCGTCGGTCATGTTGTCGTATGTACATTTTGTAATATAGATTAGTACGAGTATTGTTAACGTTTGTTATGCGATGGGGGTTTGCTTGCACACATGCAATGCACACACGCTCACATCGATTGTACATTGTGTGGGTGGATATCATGTGGGTGTAATCGTAGTTTCATATAATTTGTTTGGGCGTATGTGTGATTTCGTGGCGATAATCAATTGCGTGGTGGAGGTGCGCATTTGTGATTCTGTACATTTTTTATATGCTTACCGTCGAACTCTTCCGATAATTGCTCATGCAACACGGGCTCATCTACAAAAGCAATAAAGCAAACATTACAAAAGTTCACGTATTTGGTGGTAAAATGCCAGCATTTCCATAGTGCGTCAATTACGATTGACATATATTCAACGAAATACAAGTACTAGGGGTGCACCACCAAACTATATCAAAAATCACACTCGTCTACAAAAAGGAACGCAATCTCATGCTTTTATTGTAATTCGGTATAATTACAAGGAGTTCATTAAAACGGCACCGCGCGGCACGACACACGCGCAACCGAGTTTAAATATTAACTGCCTTATGAATCGATTGATCGCGCGATTTTCATACAACATAAGCTATGAGCAAGCGAAGCCGGTAAATTGGTGAGCATTTTGCGATAAGACGAAAACACCCGATAACGAAAAATTGGCGCTCAGAAGTTGATTCGCCGTAAATTGCATAAGTAGAGAAAAATGCGTAGCTGTATCAATATGAACAATGCAGCAAGCCACTATAATAGTGTTGGTTTTAGTAATTTACATGATTCGTATTATCATATACGACATGGAGAAAGATAAAAACACCATTCAACAAACCTGAATCTGACTTGGACAATCGCGAATATTTAATCGTCGAATCCACCCAGCAATCAAGATTGTGCAAATAGGTGCGATCTAATTGTGGACGTTGTGGCGAACGAGATGTAACAAAAAACAATCGTAAAATCCAAATCCCATGAGCAAAACCAATAATCACACATGTATCGAGACGGGTTGGTACACACGCATGCGCTTACACACTCAGCGGCCAAGACGGAACACAAAGAAGCGAAGATGGTCAAATCCGAATCGAATTATTCGGATAGCAAAGGAAAGGCAATCACATGCAAGCGGCAAGTTTGCCGCCATGGCGGAATCGTATAATCCGCATCGTATTCGGCGCATTTGAGATATATACGAGAAAACCCATTTTGCTCAAGAATATATTTACTATTTACACACCATCAATAAAATACAATCCCTCTTAATATATTGGCCATTTGGTAAGTTATGTTTTTGCGGTCTGCTGGATCAATCTGATCAAAATTAACTTTTTTCCTAATTCACTATTTGCAATAAGTATTGTGAAAATTATTAATTAAAACACTCACTTAGGGATAATTATTGCGCTATGAATATGCTGGGTGAATATCATAGTCGCATAGCTTCTCTAACTTTTCACATAAGGATTATATAAATAATAGAGCTTTTGCCACGTGTAAGTACTACCTACGTACGTTCATGTGAATTTGCATTTATCGCATGAGATATAGGATATTATACCTAGAAACAAAACTGGATGTTAGCGTATCACTATCGGTCTTCATTCCAATCACGACAATTTCTCAGAAACATGTCTATAAACTGGTTAATAGTTATTCCGATGAGACGATGGTTATTATTATCGAAAAAAAATCGCTTGTTAATATCGATCAAAAAGTTATAAAAAATTCGTCAACGGTTTTAGTGTTTGAATCATGTGAGCTAATCCATTCACAGATCCATTCGTGAGTTGTCAGCAAACGCATTAATAATTCGATCATTTCGTCTCGCCAAATTCTCGCTAACCTTGAACACCTTGCACCAACGCCTGGCCGAGATTAAGCGGCATCGGCCGATTCGAGCCGCTGCTGCTGGTGGCGCCGCCGCCACCACCGAAATTCATAACGGCCGCCGGTGGCGGCGGCTGGCTGTCGACGGTGTTGGCGGTGGCAGCGGCTGCGGCGAACGCGAACGCGGCGGTGGCGATGTTCGGCGCCGCCGTTGTCACCACCACCCCTGCTGCTGGCGGTGGCGCTATCGAACTACTCGGCGAACTCATCGTCGCCGTCACCTTTGGGGATTGCGGTGGAGTGCCGCCACCGCCTAGCCGAAAATTTCCATAATAATAACAACAACGTTGAATAATAATTGCTTTTGATTAATTGCTCCTTCAATCAACGCCACGCTGGGTATTAGAAATGGCCAATCACACAATCACATTGAGAGCGGAGAGAATTTTTGGCGGATAATTTCCGTTTGTTGAGGGTGGGTGGGCGATATGATAATAGCTGTAGATAATAAATTGCATTACTGTGGTCTGCGCCGCGCCGCTTGGCGCCCAGCACACCCGCGACGGCCGACAGCATCTTGGCGAAGAAACCAATTGTGATTGTTCTTGCACTATGTTCCTTCGGCCTTTATTGCGCACCGCATTGGAATGAATCCCATGTAATAGCTTGAGAGTTGCTAAACGCGCGCGCACACGCTTTGCTCGATTCCCGATATTGTTAAAAGGATGCCTCGGTTGATGCACTCGCATAAACATCCGAAATAAAACTAAAGCAGTGTGTTTTTGGGGAGTCGCCAAGCACCACGCGATCTGGCGTGCGTCGTAATCGTCACGACAGGCTCTCAACAGCGCTGGTTTACTTTAATTTTAAGCGCAAAACACTAGAAAACGCCGCACGATGCGCGTACGTATGCGTTTAACAACAGACGAACGAGTAATGAGTGCGTACCGAGTGCGCATAGACGAGAATAATTATAGTCGGCGTCTAGTACTAAATTTAAATCAGAACTGAGAATTCATTTTCGTAATGAGTTTCGTAATCGATTTCGATAGAATTCTGTTCAAAGGGTACCATTGATTGGTTTGCATTTAAAAATGTTCATATTGATTAATATAATCATCTGCGGCGTTTTATGTTTACTGAAATTCGAAAATAGAACAAATGCAGTTTGGCTAATCAACATGCAAATGACCATGCGCACTTGTACATTCATGCCACATAAGTATAGGTATAGAAATACATCATTTCATAAAAGCTGTGCGAATATTAAAACCTATTCTTTGTTTGGAGGACATTTGTTCGAAGACGAACAATTGCGTCAATAATAGTTAAGAAGTGTAACATGCTACATATGAATTCTCCTATTTTACTGCACAATATGCGATCTAAATCAACTACACACAAACACGTAGATCCTCTAACATAAAACATTGATCAATACGTGTAGATTATCGATCTATATAGGTATGTAACATGTCTGTATCTGTTTTTGTTTAATTGTTGTTAGGGTCCTCGTTGTTTTTTAAAATGTTATTCAGAGTGAACCATGGAATATTTGGAAATTATTGCAAAAATTGTCTGACTCAATTTTTCGCACAGAATAATTAGTATAAAACTCAGATGTAATAAAGAATAGAAATAGATGAAAACTAAAAGAATATAAAAGTTAGATTCGTAAAGTAAGATTATAGACGTGGAAAGAAAAGTAATAAGATGTCGTACTTGGAGAAAATATAATATGTATATATAGACGGAGAGAGTATAAGTTATGTGAGTCAATTACCTTCTGGATCTTTGGCAATAACGGTCGAACTGCGATCCACGCCGCCCTTCTTGTCTTCTGAGCGTCGCCCAGAACACAAACACATCATCCAAATAATCCACAAAAATATATCAAAAGTTATATTGGCAATTGGTTAAGAGATGAATCAATTTTTAAATCGGTGATGCCTTAATCTTACACCTACGATACGATATATAGTATGAATAATGCCAATTATTATCACAACCTACTTCAAAGGTGTCTGTGTGTTGAGTGGTGTTTATGATAGATTATTTAGGTGAAGTGATTTTCTTATTAAGTCTCAATTATTCAACCAGGAGTGCAATCAATTTATTTGCAGCGGGGAATTTATAATATTAAAACATTCTATTGGCAGGTGAGAGGGGGCTGTGAATGCGGTGAAGAATAAATAAGAGATAAATATTGTAATAATTGCATTTTTGTGATACTTGCTGCTCAAATTGCAATAAATATCGATTGCTCTATAGGCGAAAAACAAATGGGGTGGCAGGATGGGCTGATTTCAAAAACAAACCGATGATTTGTACATGGTCACACATTGCAAGAGAATCGTTGAAAAATAAATCATGAAAAGCATTGCAATGATTGATATACATTCGCCGTTCAAACCAAACAATAATTTAAATCTTTAATTAAATGCGCAATTAATCACATATCATTTCAGATACTATTTATTGCATAACGCATCAGCTATTGAAATTTAAAATGGGTTAATTTTTAACAATGCTGAATAAAATTAAACTTCACTTTCAAAAATTATGCAATATTCATCGCAACATAAGCACTCAACTCAAAATCGATAAATGTGCAGCCGGAACACATATTATAATGCTAATAATATATTTGCTATATATAAATATATCAACAAGAATAATAACAATAAACCAGTGGTATGGTATGGTGAACCAAATAGAAAATGCTCATCAATGAGGAGAATATATGCGATGGGCGTTGATCATAATAAATTATGTCACTCTGTGGATGGTATAATAATCATTGGTGGAATTGCAATTTATCGTCTTTGCAAAAGGATAATGACAAATTTTAGCATTGGTGAAAGTACTACCTAAAAATTATGTTGTGCACTTTGTCACACAGTGGGGGGGCGGGCGGGGGACGGAGGAGAATCTATATATTATATTTAACATGGCAATAGCGTACGCCTCTATCATCAAATCAATGACGCAGAGATTTGTTTGTTCGCCACCAGCCGACCGACGCCGACGGGCGCACACACATTTATCGCGTAATATGCGTGCAAATTGGCGGCCTGCAGTCATGGACTGTGATAAGGCGTTCTCCATTAACAACAAATATAACCAATATACACATATACACTCACACCGGACAATATTTGCAAACACACGCATTTACGCACTCATACGATTTTTACACATCGGCCTCTCTCGAGATAGATAGATGATGTTGGTCATACTTTTGGCGTGTATACTTTTTGCAATCAATGCGGTACAGAGATTATGCAAACACATACCTTTGATGTCGTCGTCCTCCAGGGTGGTCGAGCTGTCCGTCGACTCCTTCACCTGAGATCCATCGCCTTTTTTCACGATAATGCTGCGACCTAAACAAACACATCACGTTTATTATCGATATGCTACTCGTTGCAATGGTAGACGAAATATTGATATAGTGGTTAGAAATTGTGTAATATAATAATCGAACTGCAAATTATGTATAGCCTAAGATTTAATAAGTCTGTGGTCTAAAAAATACAGAATTATATTATAAAATTCGTATCAATTACTGTGCGGAATAAGATAAATATGTAGTATATATTCAAAATATTTTTAGTATTTATAGGAAATGGATAAATTACTAGCAATCCGTAATTTATTGCCTATACTTATTGATTACTCTGCGATCGACTGCGTGCTGTTTAATCAATTGTTTATTGAAAAGTAATGGTAAATGAAATGGGATGATTAAAATTCGATATAACGATAATAGGAAATAAAATTTCGAAACAAAAGGTTGTAAAACGTAAAACATATGTATTAAATGAATGGATATACAAATTGGTGGGTGGTTAATAACAATTGTCTCAAAAGCACGTCAATCGCGCAATTCTAACAAAATTGGTGCATAAATATATTAACAAGAAGTTCAAATAGTAAGATAATAATATAAATATATGTACTAATGTCAGCGAGAAAGCAAGAATCTTGTAGTCAATTCTATTAGTATACAGGTGATTTCTTCTACTCTATATTCACCTAATATTCTAAAGATCTAGAAAAAAATTTGGATAAAAATTTAATTGAGAATCTCAAAAAGTATCTTGATATGCGAATAAAACCTATATCTATTATTATCTAGCACTTTGATATTTCAATTCTTAAATGTAGTAACATTAAACACTCAATGACACATTATTCCGTAACACACGTCAAAAATTTCCCATAAAACATGTAATTATGTACTGGTGCGATGATTGAGTGATTCGACATTTATCATTCCGGAGAAATGGCAACATTTTTGACCAGTGATGGCTTTTTTGTATTTGGAAAAATATCACGCTAAATCAATAATATAATAATAGGTATACACTGCACACACACGCACACACATCAAAATGTATTATGTGAATTGCGCTCATCAAAAATGATACAGGAGATGACAATATTCAAGCCGTTCATTTTTCTTTGCTTTGCCCAATCTGATTTGTGTATGATTTTATGTTTTGTTAAATTACGGGAAGCATTGCAAAATAGATCGTCGAATACGAGCAAAAATTTCTGGTTTTATCGAAGGAATTGACATTTATTTGCAAAATTTGATGTAATGCGAATGAAACGGGAAATAAAACACGCGAATGAATTACGGAATAAATATACCTATATAGAAATTTCAAAAAACTTTTTCAAGAGATTCGTAGCACGTCATCGTGATGGTGAAAAAAAAGAGAAGATGAGAATCAGTAATTATAAGAATACGAAAGTTATATTTCATGCATTAGCGCTCACGATGCAAATTCACAAGAAACAAACTTCGTTGAGCCGCAAACCGAGCGCCAGCGAACCAGTGTGTTTGCAAGAAAGACAGGAAGACGCGCACTTAATTGCGCCATGTTTAATATTACGGAATCCGAAATTAACAGGGGAGGCGTGCGTTGAAAATGTAGTTTTTTCGTTGCCAAATTTACACCAGCGCTGGTGCTTGGGTTCTGATACGGGCACATAAAACATTCCGCTCGCGAACGAAACGTACATTTAATAGTATTATCAAACAATTCATGTTAATGAGCGAACATAGGTAAAACCACTGAAGGGAAACAAAACAAAACCACAAACATTTCATTTCACGAACATCGAACGTCCAACGGTTCCAAGGTAACGGAACTGAATGGCGGCGGCGACGCGACGGTGGCGGCCATGCTGCCGTTTTATTTTTTATTCTTGCGCGCGCTTTCATTCGAAGCTCGGTCACATGGAAAACGTCCAACGTCGATGAATATGCAAGGCAGAGAACAGCTCTGGCGAGATAGTTCGTGAAAAGGCAATAGATGAGAAAACCAAACCCAAAAAAGAAGGATTTATACATCGAAAGATGGTTTATTAATATAATTACAGAGAAGTTTTTGCGCAAAATGGTAAAGAGCGAGAGAAAGAGAGTAAAAGAAAACAAGGTAGAGAATTATTAGAAAGAAGATGAACGAAAGACCTCATTTCTGTGTTCTTACCACATTCTAGTTGCATCAAGGTGAAGTAGTGAAGTGAGGTAGTAGGGTGACGTATACAAGTCCGCCACAACCAACAAAACAAAGTTACCAACTACTCAATGCTTACTAAATATATATATGTATATATTTATATATAAAAATCATCAAATATGGCATATGGAAATTTGGGATTCAACAAGTAGTAGTAATATATAGATAATATCATAATCAAGTTGTAAGTGAAACCAAATTGGAAATTTAAGAGCGCGCACCGTACGAAATTCTTAATAATAATAATAATAATAATAATAACCGCGTGCTAAAAATAAATCTTGCCTGAATTGATAATGGCTCCAATTTTGAAACTCGCGATTGTGTCTTATTACTTTTCATCGAAGACAATAGCGCGCCGTGAGCGGGGGGAAATATGAAAACGACGACGCGTGCGTTTTCTTCTCTTCATGATTTCGCCACGCGGCTTTTCATACGTGCGGCGCATTCAAAAGCGCCCTTTTGCGCATTTGCCATTTTGATTCTTTTGGACCGACGGACGCGACGTTACGCCCCCGCTTTTGAATACGTGCCCGAAGATGGTGGTGTGGTAGCACACAATAACCGCCACCGTCTATTATTCGCGCTTTTGTTTCTTGTCGGCTGTGTATCCGGTCGCCTTTACCGCGTGCCGAACTATTTACATATTTCTGATAGGCAGTCGGCGTATTAGCATTGGAGCGAAAAATAGTGAGGAAAACTATGGCTGTAACCCGATTTTTCCAAGGACATATTGGTTGCGCGAGGGATTCCAGAAATATGCCGACCGCGAAAAAAATGATAAATAATTTATATGTTGATATCCGGTATTCTTATAGTCGCGCCAAAATGCTTAGCATTTTTCTGGAAATGCCTCTCGTTGTATTTTATTTGCATGGAAAGAGGTTCAAAAAACAACATCTAAATACAAATATATAAACTTGCGCAAAATACTAGTAAATGACAAGAAATCATAGTACGCATTATTAGAACAAAACGATCTAGGTAATAATAATTATAATAATAAGTAGTAGTAAATGATTATTTACACAACAAGTAATCGCGTTTAAATCAAAACGAAAACGGCACTAAGTATGAAATAGGAAACCGATACGTGAAATCAAAAGATCTTTTGTCTCGCGGGTAGAGATTATTATATCAGAATAAATCTATATTTCGTATAGGTATATATGCATTGTATCTGTTTTCCCCTTTATTGTTTCAATCGGCAAATGGAATCTCAATCATATTACTGCGCGACTTTGCGGTATACGAAGAAGGAAATGTGATTGCGCTAAGAATGTAATAATAATACTCACTCGAAAAGTTTCGTGTCGCCAACATGGTGGTGAGGATGGCGCCCTTAAACACGATTAAATACGATGGGTTATACATGATTCATAATCGAATCGTTTGATTTGCGTCAACGCAGATTAAAGTCCATGAGAATGATGATGTCAAACTTACTTTGAGTTTGCGCCGCGCGTTGAACTTCTTGAGGCAGTCGACAGTCTCTTGTCTGTGCACGACGGACGCGACGCGTTCTCGTTGCTGCGATTTGCAAGGGAATACGAGTATTAGTAACGCAAATAATCCGAGTGCATTTGATTGTGACACTTACGCAAATCCACGGGTGCTTCAATGCTTCCGCGGCGGTGATGCGCTTGCTGGGATTGACGGTCAGCATTTGATTGATGAGGTTCTTCGCCTCTGGTGTTACAGTATCCCATTCGGGGCTCGGATACTTAAATTCAAAGAAAATTGTAACTTTTTTGTGCGGAAATTACCATGTTTTAATTACATCATATGCGCCAGCCTTGATCTGTGCGTAAAGCCTGTGCTGGTCCTCGTCCCAGAAGGGCGGATAGCCGACGAGCAGAATGTAGAGGATGACGCCGCATGCCCAAATGTCCACCGGCTTGCCGTACGGCTCCTTCTTGAGCACCTCCGGCGAGAGGTAGCCGGGTGTGCCGGCAAAGCCGAACCACGCCTGTTGCTCGCCCTGCACCTCGATGGCGAGCCCAAAGTCGGCCAACTTCACGGCGGCTCCCTTCGCTTTGCTCGCCAGTAACAAGTTTTCAGGCTGCAATATTTGACGATTTTTCATTTAATCCGCATTCAAATCGCGTTGCGCAAAAAGTGACACAGCCCCGAATATAAGAATAAATAATGCAAGAATGCGTGTAAGACGTCAAGTCACACACGTTCCAATACCTTGAGATCTCTATGCACGACGCCATTCTGATGACAGTGATTGACTGATTCTAAAATCTGTTGTATGCAGTGCGAGGCGTCGGCTTCCGAATAGAATTCTCTGGCGACGATGTCCTCGAACAGTTCGCCGCCAGTCACCCTATATGTTGCGCACAAGCATGCTATCAGTATTCGTACACACATTTTTTTTGCGCGTTGCCGAATTACAAGTATCAAAAGCGTCATGCAAATTGGGAGCCAACGAAATGAATTTCATTTTCGAGAGAGGGAATGAAAGAGATGTACTTACAAGTCAAATACTAAATAATGAAAATTTTCTTCCTGTATACTGTCGTGTAATCTCACTGCAAGAAGAAAAATAAATTACATGTCGCCGTCGAGTTATCGCACGCAAATTAACGTGGCGCAAATATTATGCGAATCGTGACAGCAACGAAACGTGTTGTGATAATATACATAATCGTATAATATACGTAATTTAATAAAAGTATGTACGTGACAGGTCATGATGCAGGTATGAATGGGAGAAATGTTTTAATGGGAAATTGATTATACAATCACAAAAAGATATAGAAATTTAGAAAGAGGGGACAAGTAAAAATATTGGATTTTTACTAGGTAATATCTAATGAGAAATTTGAAAGGAGCCATATAGTATAGACTACGTAAATAGGTTATTATTAGATGAGATTAGGGGTAGTAGACGATATCTACTGCAATTATTATAAAAAAACACTTATGAAAAATTGACTATAAAAAAGTAAATGAGACGGTAGATGTAGGTCAAATATATTGCTGCAAAAGTGCAAGTTGTGCAAATGCATAGAATATATTCTTTTATAAGCATGAATAAAAGATATACCCATGTATGTTTTTTTGCATGCATTTTTTGCCTAGCTAAAGAGTGTATGCAAGTGAAATAAATAATGATTACAAAACTGAAAAACAAAAGAAGCGATTTTTCGAAATTACACGTGAATTTAATTTTTTTCTTTCATGTCAATTTCAAATAAACGTAGAAATCAATAAAAATTCTCCATATTTTTTTCTTGGTATTTGGAGAGAACAATTAGGTAGAGTTCGTAAGTTTGAATTCAGGTCATATAGCACTCTATAAAGAAAAGAGAGATACTAGTACATTTCTTAATAAATATACAAAAGAGAAACGTCAATCAAATCCAGGCAATTCGAAAAATAATAGAGTTCAATAATGATCATATTTCTCCGTTACCTAAATGCTTGAGAACGTCTGGATTGCAAACTGCGCAAATGAGAAAAAAGAACGAAGAACAATACAGATAATGAATCAATACTTGAACACATTTATTATGATACTATTTTTACTAACAATTGATGATCATATTA
>JARJDR010001416.1:0-15131 GCA_030264135.1 Myllaena sp. GC000078
CGGGCATAAATTCAGGCGGCGCGCAACAAGAGCACAACCAGCGTGCGTACGACAACTACAGGGCAATTATCGCTGGCCTGCATAAACCAAACACTGGCGACGATAAACAATAATCGCACGTCACGTAACACGCGCATCATACATATTCACCGTGCAGGGAGAAGAAAAAAGGTTGGGCGACATGTCGGTGTGCGCGTGCACACACCAGTGCAATCGCGTGCGAAGTTGATTGACAGTCGCGTTCTCTGAGTGCTTACATCTCACGACAGCATCTCCACAACTACTACTACTACGACTACTACTACTTCACAACAACAAGAAGCAGTTTGATGTTACAATTTTTTTCGGTTGGCTTACTGCTTCTGAGCCAGCAGTCGCGCAGACGAAGGGTATTACCTTGCAGGAACACACCGTTTATTTCGTGTACTCATTATCCGCCGTTGTTGCAAATACGCAAACCGAAATAAACAAACAGTTACCGCGCGCACGTTATCCCGGTGTGGAGCTACTGAAAGAGTGCGCATTTAAATTGCGCGCAGAGAATGGAAATGAATGGTTCACGCGAAAAGTAGCCAATCGGTGTAGAAGACGAACAAGAAAAAAACAATTGCCGATGCCTTCTTCGACCGCTTGGCACGCTATTACAATTATTTTCTCTCGCTGCAGACAATGCTCGTTTCCTGTACTGTTTTTCTGCTCCTGGACAAAAATAAATTAGAAAAGTATAAACTCAAACAAAACCGATTATCTAATCAAGCATAGGTACATTATTTACTTAACTGTTTCGGGAAAGGGTTTCGATAAGATTCTGGGAATACATTTCGCTTCAATTACATAACTTATTTAAGCACTCCAGCAATTATTTACAATTAAAGTTCTCAGCTATCATAATTTAACCCATAATAAACGGCTGCGAATGACTTGGATCACAATACAAGTCGATGTAGTTAGGTGTTATAAACATGACGTACACGCATAAATAAATACAACGCATCAAAAAGGTGCACGCACGTAAGGGTGCCCCGCGTGCGCTGTGCAGCGCAGCGCTTAAATTAGTTTTAATTGGTTTGTTGGTAAAGTCGTCGGCCGGGCGTGCAAATAACGACCTCGTAAAAATAATAAATTTGTCAGAAATAATAAATAAGTTACGAGCTGCTGTTCTAGGCTGTTACACGTCGTACCCAGCCACACACTCTCCGTCGCGTTGCGTCGGTTTGGCGATCATCTCCCGCGATGCACACACGCACGCATTCGCGAGGAGAAAATATGTTTGGCATATATAGAGAGAGGTACGATGGAACAATTCCAACACGCTTCACAGTTCGGCACCATCTCGCGCGCGCACTGCGTATACCTCACAATATATTCTCAGATTTGACAGGTTGTGTTGCAATTATCTCGCACGACTACTTTATACACGCGCCATACTCTTCGATGTTTTACTATTTGTTGCCCTATTTGTATGGCTGAAATATAGGCGGTATTTATGAATATTTTTGGAAATGCACTATACTTATCTCCAACGCATGGCAAATTGGAATGTTTACTGTTTCGGTAGTGAATGATAATTCATATTTGAGTGTAGACACAACAACAAATTCATTAAATTTAATTATTACATACTTAAACATAAACTTAATGATTACACAAGTATACAGGGTTTTTGACCTTAGCAAACAAAAGATGTTCATAAGGTAGATTTTTTTGAAATTGGTTCTAGTATTACTGACCATTAACGGCCATTTATTGAATATAAAAGTATAAATTAAAAATGAACAGAGGTTGAACTGAGTCTTTTATATTCGTTGGGATCTGTTTTAGGGTCCAACAGTAGTCGCTTATCATGCCTTTGCCCCAAAATCCTTTGTATCGCCTTTCGAAATTTGCTCGATCTTGACGTAGCCGCTCTCCTTGCTCGTCGTTCGTATCGCCCAAGTTTTGTGGGAAAAAAACAAAATGTGAATGCAGAAAATGTATCTTGAGAGACATTCGAGCTCCAATCATTTGGTAATTCTTCAAAAAATGGCGAAGGAAGGGATATGGAAGGGAGTAATTGGTGGTAAGATAAGCGGGATGCAATTCTAGGTGCAAGGAAAGTTTAGCATGGATGGATTTCGGAGAAATAACGCTGTACGTCTTCACAATTGAAACACAAGAATGTAAATTCGCGCAATAAACATAAAAATACTTAAAATACAAAAAATTACTTAATTGCCGTCCGGCGCGACTTCATGTAGTGCGGTCCGGCTGGGTTTTGCCCTGACGCCATGCGTAGGTAGTTTGAAAAGTCCGTTCAAAGTGCGAGAAATTGCGCTACTGCCTCAAATCGATTTTATATGTATTTACTAAGTGGCATCTCTTGGAAGAACACACACCAAAAATCAGCCAGATTGGAATTGTACTTTGTGTTTGGCATTCATTTGAATCGAAGAATGACTATTTTGCGTACTTGGACAAATCATTTTTTAGGGGATTAAAAAACTGGAAAACGGCTGGAGTAATTGCATAAGCCTAATAGGAGACTACCTTGAGAAATATAAAAATTTGCCCCAAAAATCTAGTAATTTTCCATTTTTGCACAGACTTTTCAAACTCCCCACGTATAAGAGCGCAGTACCGCCACCATCAGAGAACTCGAAAACTAGAACCAATCTTGACAAACGGATCTGAATTCAGCGCACAAAAATTAGTAAAAAATCGTTCTCATCTGCTCGCGTCAAATTGGCAAACTTGTGTTATTAGGAAGACCATTGAATATTTGGATGGTAGAAATTTTCCATTTCCTGTTTGATGACAACATATTGAATTACTTATCGAATAGATATATTTAATTTTCCAAGTGCCAAATTGAATCAATTTTTATACGATATAGCCACTAAGCACACATTAAATCTAATAATTTTAAAAGATAAAGAGTGTGTGCATAGGGCGTAGGTATCGAAATCGTATTTGCGAATCACTCGACTGTCGATAATACAAATCTCGCGAAATTCAATTCTCCGTTTCGCTTGTTTGCATTACAATCGCATTGGTGCTGCCTTCAGAGCACAAATATGTTTGTTTTTGAATTCAATTATTTAATCATTGATAAACGACTACACGCCATGGTGACAAATAAATAACCACACACACACCTTGCGTAAACAACGCGCTCCGCATTCGATGCTTATCGCTCGCTGTGTTTCATTTTTATGCTGGAACAATTCGTGTGCTAAATGCGATGATGATGACTATTACGCCAACCAAACACAGTCTGAGGGCTTAGCCCATCATGTGTACTTCATGATAAGCATAATTCAAGTTCACGACAAGTTTTTAGCAATTTCGCGCTATGAACGGCTTATCGCCTGTCATAGGATGCACTTAATAGGCAGCACAAAAAAAACATGCACTCGTCATGCGCTGCGGATTCCGTAATTCGCACATTTATACACTCATTGGGTTGATGCTCTCGCGTACATACATGCTTCACGCATGATTATCTCCTCTTCGGTTGGCGCTTGCCGAAAACGTGAACGATAAGGACAGCGCGTGCGGCGTTGGCGTTGGCGATGTCATCTGCGGCGCAGGCGGTTTGTCACATCGTATAAATACGCAACACGCGTGCGCACCCAACGCACACGCTCAGGCGGTTCATTCATGAATTGCTCAAAAGCGCGCACGGGCTGGCAAAACGGTGAATTCCGTGCGTTCCCATTTAAAATTAACACGAAAAAATTAAGAATGGTCGCCGGAACGCATGCGCGCTCGGATGAATGCGCAATGCGTATTTGTATCAGTCGCGCGAGCGCTTCCCTCTTGCACATCACCGGGCGGCGTGATATTAATGCACACCGTTAAAATAGAACGGAAATAGCAGGGGAATTATTTAACCTCCTTTCTAATCATAATTCACCATCTTATATGCATGTGCCTCCGTCGTGCGCCGGTGTTCTTTTTTTATTCTCGACGACAATGTTTATTAATTCTAAAATTAACCCCCTACACCGAAAGGAGAGGAGAGGAGCGTCGACGAAGAGAAAGGGTGAATTTGTCATCATCAATGTTATTTTTATTATCCTCTTCGTGTAAGGCAGACGCAAGTTTTCTGAGAAAATTACCGCCGGGGCACTTTTCCCCCGAGAAATACTTACTTACAAAGGATTAAAACTATTGCGCTAAGCGGCAACCTCGTAAAACACACGAAAGACGTCGAAAGAGAGAAGTATAGATTGGCCAAGTTTGTATGTAATACGTTATCCTAAATACTTTAAGCGGGATGGCGCTGGCGCCCCCTCCTTCATATCCGATCATAAAATCGTGCTAATGGATGCGCGGATCAACAACTTTTTCCTTCTCCTGCGCCTTGAAGGACTTAGATAACTTATTTGTCCGTCAAATTACCGATGTAGTATAATCGAACGAGTGCAATGGGTGTGTGTGTGTGTGTGTGTGTGTGTGTGTGAAACATAATTACAGTTTTTGATGGCACCGCGCGTCAGCACCGACGATCGATTTACTGCTACCGAGTGGATTTTTATTATGACGCGCGCATGTCGAGTTCAATAAGGTGACGAACACCAACCGAACGAGGGAGAGAAGAAGGCGGCAGGGATTACCGATATTACACTCTGGTGTAATTGTGCGCCATCAATAGGCGAACGAGAACACGGATCCCGTTTTGCACTGCATCGATGAGGATTGAAGGATGAGCGCGGCGCACACAAACGACACCCAGCCCACATCATAATCCCGACGGCGAATCCTTTGTACACCTACAAATCCTCCGCCGCCCCCGCCACCCGACCAGCATCTGTGCACTCCGGGGCGACATAATACCCGCTCCTTATCTCAACGGCACACATAATAACCGCTCGGTTTATTCGGGCTTGACTTTGTGTGTGCTGCTTGTAGTATGTGTTGAAGGTGTCCGATATTATGTTTGCATATTAGTCTATCATGTTCTCCTGTTTTTTATTTTATTTTGCGAGTCAAAGAAAAATAGATGGAGATGACCACTTTATTGATTCATGCTTCAAGGGACTTATGCATATTCAACAACGTATGTGCCATCGCCATCGTCGTCCCCGGTAGCCGGGGAGAAAGCCACAAGCCGTATCCTTTTGTGCTTCCTTTGTGGCGGCGCGGGCGCAGGCGACGATGGCGGCGTTGCAGTCTTGCATATCAATGAGGCTGGGATTTTAATGTTTTTATAATCACGCGGACGCCAGTGTCGCCGCACTTTGGCATTCTCTCGCCTCGGTTCGGTGGACCGAACGAACGCTAATGCATACCCACCGAAAACCGCTGCGGAGAGACGCTAAAAAGGGTTTGCGTAAAGACTTTTTTCTTTTTCATGCAAAAAACGCCGCAGCGCCGCGCTTAACTTCGTTAACTCTTCGGCGGGGTCCGCTTTTAATCTTTGAAATGTCTTTATGCATTGATGCTATATCGATGTCTTAAACCTAAACTAAGCATTTGCCGAATAATTAATCAACTTGGCCGGAATGCGGTTGACAAGTTTCGCGCGCGAGCATTATGTACGATGAGCGATAAGATCGTGCGTGTAATTGTTGTCGCGCATCTCTTCCTGCTCCGCCGCGCCGGCCAATATGATTGTTAGGAGGAACCCTTTCACTTCACAGCGCCTTGCCTCTGCCACCTTTCTAAGCTAACTGTACACACGCACTATGCGGAAGAAGATGCAAACTGCAACGGACAAACACAACATAACTTTGAAACTTATACATATGTCGGGTTTGTCCGACGGTACAAAAGACGTCATCCGCGGCGCGCACGACCGACCGACCGACGCCGCGCATTTCTCATCGCTGACGCGTTTGTACGTCGCACGTCGCACGTCAGGCGGCTTTAATTGGCGTGGATAATAATTTCGGTGCGGCTCGATTTCCCCAACGGCACGCCCTCGCCGCGCTGGCGGCGCGGACAGATTTAAGGTGTTCACAATATCACGGACAAGATGATAGTAACGAGGGGGAGGTGGCGGGGAAGAAGAAGCGATAGCGGTGAGTGCAAACAGCTGCGTCCTAGAAGCCCAAAGTGAATGTTCACTGCCTTGCGGGCAAGAATAAACGTCATAAATAGTAAATATGAATATGAGTCGTCGTCGCAGTCGTCGTCGTCGTCGTCGACGTGCTCGGTGCCCGGATAAAAATACGGCGACAATGCGGGAAACATAATTCATAAGAAGCGCGCGCTTTTAATAAACGCGCGCTCTCTTTAAGCAGCGCCACACGACGATACCACTTCATATTTATGTCTCTATCCGCGTTGTGTTGGTGAGTGTGTCCCGCAGGATCATCCGCGCACCCGGGTGGGAGGCGCAAACTATAACCGATTCCATCACCGTCACCGTTTCGCCGTCGCCTCTTATTATCTCCGGACGTTAAGTCCTCGTTTTGCCCCCCAGGAATTATAAATACGCGCCCATTCACTTGGGTGCGGGTGAGCGTTGGCGCATTTTCTAGCCGCGTCGCCTGTTGTTTCCCGGCGTTCGTTTTTTGCTTCGATCCGCCGACATTCCCGGCCGGTCACGAGAAAAGTGTCCATTACAAGAACACTGGGACGCTTTCATCGCGCACATAAATCTCGTCGGGCGCGCGCCATCGAGTTCTTGTAATCGCTATTAAGTTACAGACGCGGCGCGTCGTTGTCGTTTACGAAAACATGGAAACGATTATCGGGTAAGGACGGACAGCGTTGGTGGCGGAGGACGAAGGACCTGAATACAAAAGATGTGCGCTTGTTGTGTTGTTTTTTGCACACACAACGCCAAGTGCTTTTTGACGTTCGCTTAGATTCGTCGGCGCTAATCGACAAAAATAGTTGCGTGTCTTTGACGCATGAACGTAAATTATTCGGGTTTGATTGAAATAGATGCCGCCAATAACAAATGCTATTTACTTTTGCTCTCCTCGGTCGATTGCATGTTGTTAACTTTCGCGAAGCCCAACACACACGAAAATAAACATCGTCAGCGGAAAGCGCAAAGGCAGATGATGCGTTTTTGTGTAATTTTCGAAATAGATTATGAAAGATCAAAGATGCACATAAAGCTGTCGCATGGCAGCACGCGACACGTCGCTCGGTTGTCTGCTGAGTTATTGTTGCCCGGATTGGGCGAAGAAAAAAGCGAAGGGGGTAGGGAATGTTTTTTCGTTAAAAAGGATGTTTGGTCTTTGCGTTTTTGAGCAAACCCGCATTGACGTGTGCGCACGTTTTCTGGAAATAACTTTAACCCCTTAGCGCACTAATGTGCGCGCGGCCACACATGGTCGAAGACGATCGAATTGTAAACAGGGGTGCTTCCTGCAATTCTTTCTTTGGCCATCACCAGATGTGGTTTCCAAGAAAAGGTATTTTCAGGCAACCTAAAAAAGAACCTCAGCACTAAAGTTATAATTTAAGGCTTGGATGCGCAAATATTAATTACCTAAGTAAAAAGTAACTGATAAGATCGCACGCTTTGTGCACGATGCGTGCGATCGCGGTCAAGAGGCAGCGCGCCATAAATCTCGCCTTCCACCAGCCATTAGTATGAATTATTCAAACAATTACACGATAAGAGACAAATTATACGAACTCCGGCAAGGCGAGTGAATTATACAGTGTTTGGCCGCGTCACGACCGTCGTGTGTGTTGTGTGCGCTGTTGTTGTCCTGCGTGTGCCTTACCCGTTTCGACGACAAAGAAGCCGAGACTTGGCCGCCGCGAAGAAGCGCGCATAACATATGCGTCGTGCAACAAGCTTCGGTGTCTTCTTCCACATGCTTTTGCATGCCGATCTTACCTTCTTCTGCTTTTATCTCGCCATGTATTTTTCAAGTAATAGTAGTCGTATTATAAATATTGTGCGTTGCATTTTTATGTTTACCTTGTTGTGTTGTGTTGCGTTGTTGTTGCTGTTGTTCACTTCGGATAATACGCATAAATATCAATGGTGCGATGTGCGATGTTTGTAATCGCAGGCGCTCGCGAATGAGCAATTGCTGATAAAGCGCGGCCGCGTCAGAGCGCAGTTTAATCGTTTTGTTGCAAGCGCAAAACGTTTTCAATAAAACTTGCGCGTTTGGCAGGAAGGCAAGCATAGTACACACATGCACACTATGCTTGCGCTACCGCTGATGCACCATGCGTGCAGATACCGGCGAATTACGAATGCGCATGTCTTTTTAAATGCCATTGCCGAGCGCGATGCGCGCGCCCTTGCGTCAGCAGACAGTCAATGCAAAAAATTAATTTTCGTTTACATCCAGATGTACACGGAGAGGAAATGATGTTTTCCGTGAAACATCGCACAGCAACAACTTTTGATAAAGTTTTGATTTTCGCATTTTAAAACTACTCTCAACTTACTCTCTGATTTCATTACAGTTCAAATAATTAATTCACATATTAAATACCTTGTTTTTTAATCCTGAAAAAAGTAAATAATTAGGTTTTTTGACTGACTCCTTCGCGGTTTTCGGATTTGCTTTTTCTGCTTTCTTCCTCCGTGTGTAGCTTACACGTATGTTTTCGCTCACATAGTGCACGACGACGAGGAGGAGGATGTGGAGGAGGAGGAGGAGGTGGTGGTATGGGTTTCACATAAATCACTTTGACAGACAGCCCTATCAGAAACTGTCTCACTTTCGGCCGCGGTTCGTTTTCATCTCCATCGCTATCGGTCGCGGTTCCCCCCTTTTGCTCGTTGCTATTGAATCGCCGCGCCACCGATCACCCGGCAAGCATCACCCTCAGCTCGTTTTAACATAAATAGTTGTGAATAATTCAGTGTGTCCTTAAAATAATGTCGATGCACTTGTTTCCATCGGGCGACACAATGAAGAGAGGGCAGCGAATTGAATTTTATTATAAACTGTGAATTATTTAAGAGCCCAAGAGCCAAAAGTCCAAGGGGACATACCTAGTGCGCTCGCTGCACACTGAACTAATTGATGGCGCATAGGGCGCATCGTAATCTATTCCTTTTGATATTGTCAACTGCAGCACTCAATGCTAAACAATACCTAACGGTAATTTGGCATCATTTCTGCGAACATTATCGACAAATACAATTGCGACTTATAGTATTCATGTCAATAGCGTCTTTGTTTGCTTCTTAGAATATAATTTCTCGAAATACCGCAGTGTCACCAACTGGAAACCAATAAAAATAAACGTTAAAAAGTTCAAGGTATACATTTTGTCGATAAATTCAAAGCAAGCATGTGAAGAATGTACATCCGGCATATTTGTTACATTTTCGTGTGCATTTTAGGATCATTAGAAAGTTTTAGCACACTGCCGAAAAAAACCAAAGGCATCATTCAAAATCGTGCAACGGACGACGACGACGACGACGACGTCAAACCGTTCATCAACTAATTTTTCATTCAACGAAACCATTCAGAACGCCTCCACCGCAACCGCCGGTGCCGCCGCCGCCGCCTCCGCATATTCGCGGCGAGCGACCCGACATTATCGAAATTCATTATAGAAACATTCTTTGCGTGCATAAAAAAGACGCGTCGCCACGTCGGGCGCCCATTCATTGATTCGCGTCAAAATCCATGGCGCTAATAAAGGCGCGCTCCGCCTAATGTACTTCGCCCTTTGCAAATTATTTTACATTATATTATACTATATAATGGGTGTTGGACGACGGATGATGGATTATGGCACGTTTTCACCCCTATCAACAATGCATTAATGTCGTCAGCGTGGCAGCGCCGTGTTTAAACAACATAATGGGCAATCCATTTATTTCCTGACACTTGCGCCGACGCGACGCGCGAGGAGGGTGGCTGGCGACCACAATCATGGGCGATCAATTCGCTTTACTATTACTATACTTCGCTAAGCTAATTAATCTTCGTGAGCATTATGCATGTGGAGGTATGTCGGTACCTCGGTGCGCATTCGGCTAAAGAGCGTGCGCAGCCGGCTGCGGATTGTGCGGACAAACATAAATTAATGCGTTTGCGTAATAAAGTTGGCAACATTTTCATAAATAAAAATACATTCGGATTGGCGTCACACGAATAATACGCGCGCGCGCGCTCGTTCGCTCGCCGAAGAATTATAATTATTACACAATTCGAAAGCACACCGGCCGATCGGCCTTTTTCTATTTCTATCTATCGACGAAAATAGAAGAAGACGCAGCGAGAGTAGGGTGCACAAAAAAGCGACGGAGAAAAATATTAAATAGCATTAATTAATAATAATTGTTCGCTTGCTACGTTACAACGCAAACAAGTCTTGAGTGCATTCGATGCTATTGCTTAATATTAACACGAATCGCAACGCAACCACTTCGAATTTGAAACGTTGACATGAATACCTCTTCGCATAATAATTGTAATGAATCGATCATTGACTACTTGTTTGATTTTATTTTATCGTAGTATATACTTATTAATATCACGAGTATAATGAAAAAAATATCTAAGTTAAGTCTAAGGTATTGGTGCATTGGCGTAATTGCGAGACGCCGGCGCGATGAATTCATCGTAAATCAGGCGGCGTGTGCGCGTAATCGATATCGATCAATGCTTGTTGGTTCCAGTAAAAGAAGTGGTAATGTGTCGCTCGCGCACTCCAATCGCAACAGTGCGATCTATTAATGCATTTACGTTCAATTAGCTCTTGCCTGCAGCAGCGTGGCAGTGATCGATTCACCTGAATCTTTATAATTAAGCCGTCCGCGTTGCATCGTCGAAGCGCGTTCGATACGCACAATTGTCATTCTTTGCGCGAAACAAAATTGAATAGATCCACCATCTGCGGATGCAAACCTTTTCTAAACCGAATCTATTAAGTATACCAAATTGCAAGTGTTTTGTTTGATGACTCGAACGTGGAGAATGATCGCGCGCGCTTGTCATTCCGCACATGTCTAATGTGATGTAATATCAATAAATGCGTGAACACATGGTGTGCGTTCGCGCACGAGCCATGGCATGCGCACACGCTGCATGCACCAAGTCAGTAATCATAATAAGCTCCGGCATACATTTCCATATATTTACCTGCTGCTGTTCATGGGTTATAATAATAGCAACAAATGATCAATACAATGTGCACACCATTTGCGGATTGCGCTTTTAATTTACACCAGTTAATGATCGATGGCTTGGATTTGGAGTAGCCGAGATTGCAGCATTGCGCAACGGTAGCGAAAAACGAAACTCGTTTGCGGCTGCGCCTAGTTTACTACTAATTTCGGCTTGTGTGTGCATATGATATAGATTAAACATTATCGCGTGCGCACTTGTTTCGCTGAACCCAATGGCTAAGTAATGGTTGCATGCGGCGTGTTGATTGTTACGCTAATGTGGAGCACGAATGCAATAAAACAACGGCTGCCCGCTACTGGTCTTGTATGGAAATTGATTTGCGCCATTACGCATTCGCCAGGCGTTTGTTAATTAACACTTTTACAATGCATCCATTACTCGGTATTAACCGATCAATTTTCCGTTGATTATGATTATAGTTTACAAACAAATCGAGATGTGTGTGTGTGTGCACTCGTGCGCTCGTAAATCAACCGTGAGTGCATTTGGGTGGGCAACGCGCGCTCAATAGTTTTCATTCGGCTGGGTTTTGTGCAAACAGTTAGAAATGTTTGTCAATATTTGCATATCTAATGATTCGCTATCTGTGCCGTTTACAACATTGTGTAATTAGTGTTGTTCGGTACACGCACACAATGATGGGTTAATTAAAATAAATATTTCTCAATTACTTTACAACAATTAAAAAAGAAACGAAAATTTTATCCTTTTGGATAATTAGATTATTCTTGTGATGCACTTATTTGGCTATCATCATTTTATTATATACCTTTTGACCGGCGAGCCCTTCTTGCCGGCCACTTGCCTCGACGATGAATTATGATACGACGGCGGGTGCAAGATGACTAGTAGCTGGCCATCGCCGAAATGAATATGCATCCAAGCGCATTCCGTGAATGAAAAGGCGCGCGCGTGCACGCCTCGCATTGTATTTCTCTGATGATTAGGGAAGACACTCGAAAAAGGCGGCCATTATTATTAACAAAAACGCGCCCAGCGAACGAACGAACGAACGAACGCGCGGGCGATTGAAGTGGCGTGGAACTTGTGCGGCTTGCTGAAGAGAGCCATCCACTTGACTTTTTCTTTTTTTTACGACTTGCATTTTTTCCCATAACAAGAGTCAGTCGGCGGGGAGGCAACACTCCATTAATACCCCCCTATGCAATAAGTTGGGGTGGAATTTTTATGCGCTTGGACCTTCTGTTTTTCTCGACTCCCGCGCGCGCCTTTTTTCTCTCTCCGCTTCTCGCGCCGTGTGCGCATTATTATTAAATTATTCCTTGTGCAATTGCATCGCGGGTGGTGAGCAGGAACAAAACACAACACAACAACCATCCGCTCCTAGCCCCTTGTAATGCATAAAATCCTCTTCATCGCCGCATTTTAATTCGTGCGCGTTGCGGTAGCGTTGGAGGTACTGAGTACGGTGCATGCGCCGGGCGACCGACGTGAGGGGTCTTTTCGGTTTTTTGAGTTTACATTTGTGATGAAAGGCCGGCGACAACCGAATGAGAAATGAATAAAAAACATATGGGTACATATCAGTGGATCAAGGGATGGATTCCTGTGTGGGGGGAGGGACGCGATAATTGATTAATTATCAATTAGTCGCATGTGAATTCGGCAGCTCCTCACGCGCCGCGTGCCACTCGCTCATCACCGCACGCACGTTACGATCAATCAAAGAAATTAATTGGCGATGCTTGAGCGTGTTTTTTTTCCTTCTCGCTTTCCTCATTGGCATCGTTAAGGCGAAAAACGGTGGCGTGTTTAATTTCTAGCGGCTACATTAACAGGATCAATATTTATTTATAAAATATGCGGAAAAAGAGCGCCGTACGCAAATACGCTTCGGCTATTTACCTACCTAGTACGAGTATTTATTGCACGTATGTTTATGGCCATCAATGTGGCGCGATGCGTGTATGATTAGTGTTTGACGATGGCGCAATTTTCGTCTCTTATTTTTTCCTCTCGCTGTGTGGTTGCTGCTCTCAATTAGATTAATCGTCGTTTAACTCGCGTTACCGATCATTTTCAAAATGATATTATTGCGTTTTGTATATATGCCGTGCAACTTTCTTTTCGATTTTAATCGCCCGCCAACTAATTGCGATCGTGCGTGGAACAAGTGTAAAAAGTCATTAATCAATTTGTAATTTGTAATTGATGCGAGTAAATTATTAAATCTAGCAGGCAAGCTATTAATACGCTTACGACAATTGCAAAAGCCGGACATTAGAAAGGTAGAAATCAATAATTGGCAATAAAATAAAATATCAAATCGTAATTATCCGTATGCGTAAAAATTTGATTGGAAACCGGCAAACGATTGATAATTGGAACATTTTATTTGTCTAATGACCGCACGTAAAATAGTGCTGTAATCAAAGGAGCATATAGTTTTAAGTCACCTGCGTTTGGGTACAAATGTTTGTCATTAACAAAAAAAGCAGGTGAAAATAAAGGAATCGTCACACGATGCCTGCTTGATGCCGTCATAACCTGTTTAAAATTAATCTGGGTTCAAACACCTGATTAACCGGTTCGATTTACACGCAGTATGCAGATGAGATGAGAACGAGCGAAGCTATAAACGCCACTCATTAATACATATCGTCGTCCGTAATAAATTCCCACAATAACAATTACCTAATAGATGCGCGCGATGGAGATGCACTCGCGCATATGATAGGATTGCCCGCGGAACGAGTTTTCAAATTATACATTTTGAAATCTCCATCATCCGCTCCTGGGATGATAATAGAAAGGAAGACGCACAAACGCAGATTGGGACTGATGAGAAACGTATCAATATACAATTAAGTAGCAGATCGATGCTCACGGGCTTCCTGTTCGCATTAAAATGTTTTGTCCAGACGATAATTTATACACGCGGGGACACGAGGGGAGCGCTGAGCCTGTTTGACAAAAACCGTGGGGGGATTAAGCGTTTTCAATTATTCAGCGACCCTTTTCCCTTCCTTTTCCACTCTCCGATGATTCATTCAACTTTACAACATTGGACAATATCGCAGTTTGTGTGGTTTTTGATTGTTCAAAGGTGATGCGCACCATCTGAATTTCACGTCCGATTTCCTAGATTTCTTCTTTCTATTCATCAGAGTATCCTTTTCAGCAGCCGCTGCTGCTCCCGTATTTACAATGGTAATAAGTGGCTAAAAATAATTCGGGTCCGTTAAGAATATCCCCGCGTGGAGGCGCGCGCGCATCTGTGAATGAACTTTGGTGGCAAGGTGGCCGGTCTTCCGGGTGTCGTCGTCGTCGTCGTCGCCGGTCCTCTATATAGATTGTTCAGCACTGCGCCTGCGCCTGCATTGCATTGCGCTGCGCCGGGAGCTTCTCCGCGAGATTATGAATGAACATCACGCGACCGATTTAGCCGCGCGAGCCTGCATCTGCATCTGTGCATGCTTAAGCTATTCATGTCCATGATGACCCGCGCGCACGACGAAATTCTGCACATCCGCGCGCAAATAGATGTGTCGCACTCTACGGATACAAATCTATGGTGTGTGCCTGTGGTGGCGGATGCGTTTTCGAAACATGCATGCGACGCAAAATAAATGATTTTGTCTCCAGCGAGAGCACTCGTTTGTTTTGCCGCCGCCGCCGCGAACGTTGTCCCTTCTGTTGTCCGTGTGCGCATTTGGGGCATATGTGTGAGTGAGTGTGTGCGCTCCCGATGGCGGACGGCGGTGGCGAAGATGCTGCAACCGACGCGCAAATAAATTATTCTATACATTTTATATACGCGACGCCAGCGCTCGCCGGTTCGAACAAAAATACACTAAAGTTCTTGTTCCTTTATTGTCGATATAACTCCGAGGCCATTTCTCGAAAGGACCGTTCGTAAAACGCGCGAAAAGAGAAGAGGTGGCTGCTGCGGAGGCGAATAAAATATAAGAATATGGCTGTCGTAAAACGTGGCGAACTCAGGTGCGGAAGACTCGCCACCACCACCACCTCCACAATCATCATCATCATCATTGGTTGTCGTTTTCTTGCTTCCTTCAACGACCCCAAGTATCATAATGGGATCAA
>JARJDR010001425.1:0-17092 GCA_030264135.1 Myllaena sp. GC000078
AAACATGATGCGCAATACGACCGTTTCCGGTGTATTCATATATTTTTGTATTATCATTTGAAATATAAATACATACTCCATTGCCACTTTGGATTCAATTACGCATTTTTGTAACCTTAGTCAAATAAATGACGAACTAATATAATAACATTTGGAACATGAAACCTTTTTAATTTTCACTCCCAAATTTCTATAGATAACATTTTTCGTCAGTCATTGCTGGAATCAACTAATGCCACACCATAGCATTACTTACAATTAGTCAGATTGGATATAAATTACGCTCACTTTCAAGGTTACATGAGCATAATAATAAATCTTGTGCGCCTTATATAATTATGTCTTGGAAAAACGTATGCATTTAAAGTTGGTTTTCGGGATATGTTTATTCAACACGAAGCCATAATCTTCCTATCCGATTCAATCCGCACGATTCCCGCGGCCCTACAAGTCGCAGACATATTATAGACGGATGGACCTTGCGAAGGTCACATCGTTGTGCCCGAGACGAATGCACCACCATCCTCGTTGTCGGCATCGTAGCCGGCGAGACGGGAAACACCCACCGCTGCCGCATATGCATTATCTACCTACATGCGTGAAAAACGTTCCGAAGAACGTGAATAACTATGCATGCACGCTATTGCATGCTCACGCCAGAGTGTATACACATTGATTACATTATATTACGGAATGTAATACATCTTAACATCTCAGTTACGTCTCGCATGCATGCACACTCGTGAATATAAAAGCATTTCATCAGCAACATATTAATTTCAGCGCATCCTCCATAGCACTGAGTCACCCAATACATTATAAAATCAAAGTTATCGCATCAATTCAAGAGTAAAATAAATAGTTTCATATAAACTTAATCAAATTAGAACACCAGCAGTAAAGCTCCAATGAATATATAGAAATTAATTGAATGCAAACAGAGTTAAAAGCCAAACGCAAACAAATCATTTCCCTATTTACTTATCCGGTGCCAGCGTTTTCCATTCATTAGCGAGTTAGTTAACTTCGTTGCATTTACATGCACGCGCACCTGTCGGCCTATAATATGCGTTCGATTGCCAGCCGGCTTATTGTTAGTGCACTAGCGCAACTCTTCATAAACCGCGTTGAGAGTGCAAACACCATAAGTTGGATATGATGGATGATACGAACAATCACATTTCTTATCTGCGATTTATGGCGAACGCACTCGAGCAATTTCTACTCATGAATCATGCGCTATTGTGCGTCGCCAAATATTCACTCGTACCTTCCAAACAATGCAATACTTATATAGGTATCGATTTATAATTGGACTGCAGACTCATGTTCGTAAGCATGTTTCCTTGTGTTAAGTGAACTCATTTCGATGATATTTAATTTAAATGGAATTAATCGATGAATGAAACATATTCCAAATAGAAATATTTCGATTTCATACATAGTTTCTTCTACAGTCAGCGTTGAAGTCTTTTTTTATTGATTTTGGGAATGAAAGGGCACTTTAGCCCTCCCCAGCATGTAAAGCTATAACGAAAAGCATTCTCGCAACACACGTGCAGCCTGACCAAACACGTAAACTTGATGACGCGCCGTGTCATTCACCTACGGCTACTGGTATTACCTTCGAACAGCCAACAACGGTTTTGCTCCACAGGGCGTTTTTTATCCATGGATTCGATTCGACAATCTTCAATCTATCACAAAAATTACACGAGTGGAAACGGAAACTATACGCCAACTCTGGCCACCGTCGAAGATTAATGCACCTCGTTCTGCCCCTATCCTATAACAAACATTGAGAGCATTGAGAGTAAAATCGAGGTACGACTATTTCTTCATCAATTTAAGTGCACTTGCCGATCGCCCACTTAACCTGCCCGAATAAGAAACGCAGACAATTACTTAGATGGCAGGACTGGACAGGAATAGAATGTAACTCGATATCTACTTATACTCCTCATTTTTTGTGATCGATATGAATTGTATTAATATATCGATTTAGCGATGCGTTGAATGTGGAGCAACCAAGTTTTTATTCTAATTCAATTAATTGGCAAAACTTTTATGAGAATCTTATATTATGCAAAAAAAAGTTAACCATCTTATCTTTATCATTAACTTAACATCGACTGTGGTCGACAAGTAATAAAACATGATTGATTTCCTTTCGGTAATTAACAAGGATACATATATATCAACAGCATCCTGTCGTGCGAAGGAAACTAAATAAGATGTTCCCTTGAATCGCAGCGAAACTATTAAATGCATCAAATATTTATTCAGCGAATAAATCTCGAATAAAATCCGCGAAATGTAAACAGAAATACATTTACGCCGAAAGTATTGACCAAGGGTACTTACTGCCAGTTCAATCCCCCCTCAGCAACATTGGGGTAGTGCTCACGACTTCAGACATCTCGTCTGAGATCTCCTCCAGCCCTCCTCCCGCCTACGATCCTATTCCATATCTTAAACGCAACTCTATTGGAATACGTTTCGGGGTCGTACGCCCTCCGTCTCCTCGTATCAAGATGAAACGAAATGCGCAAAAGAAAGCCGCTTGTATTGCAAGTCTTCTTTTGATGAGAGGGGAAGAGCAAAATCAGACGTATGAAAGAATCGTCGATGAAAGATGCCGCCAGCCAGCATCAGTCCCCCAATAGAAGACGAATTCAACGGGTGCTTCACGCTAGATCGTCGCCTGAATGATGACCACCCACCCATTTACCGATGCGAATGTAAATTGCTTGGAATTTCGTTTCAGACCATGTCACTGCCATTTCAATGCATGCGATTTTTATTGCGTCAAGCCGACGACAAAAAGATGATTTGTTCCGGTCATTCGTGTTGCTTCATGCAGGTAGTTAAGAGAATGGCAGTCAGTGCAAATGAAATGTTTATGTATCGCAGGTCATAAAAACAAGAACTGTTCGAATAAAATCAATGCGACGTGAAGGAGCGCAGTGCCAAACGAGTGAGTCACTGCGAGTGAGGGCGAAGATTACTTCGGCTCCAACGAACAGGAAGCCAGTGAGCAACCCTTAATTAATTTACAGCCCACATGAACGTCACTCGACTTACAACGCTCACTCTTTAAGCGCATGGAGTGAGGAGGCGAGACGCAATGTGCAGTCAACAAAAATACAAATTGGTTAATTAGATTTCGAGCATCGCGGAGCAAACGGGGCCTAATTGCTGGTGTAATTGTTGGCTCTCTCCCCCCTCTGCCGTCTTCGAAAAGCTATTATACTGTGTAGTGAATAACGCATTCTCTGTTGGCCGATTTGACGTCGATAATGAACGGATACGACGAAAGAAACTCTCGTTGGGCGGACGCGCGCCGGTTTCGAAACGGCCGAAATTAGAAGAGACGACACCAGACGTTTCCGCGTATTAAAATTATACAGTTCGGTGTGTGCTGTCCAATTGGGACGCGTGTGCATAATATGGTTATTTCTGGAAAGTTGCATGTTACTCCTTTTGGCCGTTACGTTCATTCGCTGATCTCATTCCGTATTTATTTTGAAGAAGATATCCAACCGGAATTGCCAATTGGGGAGCCCCCGACTTGCAAAGGATGCGTTTTCAGTATCCTTATCTTAATTACTCCTTTGCCAATTTGCGCAATTCTGGCGCTTGAGATAGATCACGGCGGCGGACGACTAAAATAACTTTTGCTATAACTTTCCTCGCGAAGACTTCATTCAGCACGCAATCATATGATGAATTTAATCAGAATAGGAAAGATAGGAAGAAAAGTAAACATACAAGTTACAAGCTTGATTTATCAATAAACAAACTTAGAGTGAATCAGTCAACACCCACGGGAATTGCGATTGAACATGTGTTTCCAGGATAAGAGTCATGTGCGTTTCGGAAATCAGTATATTTCTGCGGCTCGTGTGTTATCACGATTGCGGTTTGCTTTGAAGTTATGTAAAAACATTAAGTAGAAACTTCTACTCCACCAGCAAATAATGATTAGCCATAAACTTCAAGCCACAATTCATGAAAATCGCAGCAATCGAAACGGGCACGCAAACGGGAGCAACAAACCGACCGCCAGCAAACATAATTTAAATTGAATTTACTCAAATAACGCAATCTGTACATTAGAACTGGCAAATATCGTATTCGGTTTCCGGCACAAAACTAGTGCAAACGCGTCCATTATATGGATAATGGAGATTGTATTAATCAAATGCGATATTATCATAATTCTGTTACCAATCAATCACGTGGCTAGACGTCAATGAACAATTGTTCAACGCCTTAAGTTAACCGCTGGATGGAATTCGACAAGGACACACGGAATGAATCGCACCACCATATTCGAATACGTATTGTTATCAGACGAAAGTATTGCCTGTACAATGTATTATTCATCGAGAGAACTATTATTACATTACGAATCCAACGGCGCGCAAAAATCAATGGTGACTAATCGCCAATCATGCAATATCACATGCCCTTCCCCAGTATTTCCTTTACTTTGTTATCGTTTCTTGAGTCCTCTTCTCAACATCTTCGGCTTATTCTTCAGCCAATTTTAATACATCAAAAGGATGGAAACGCACTTGGGGCAAACAAGTCCTAGACATGTTCAGATTTGAGCTGAACAAGTCTCCTCCGCAGCATCGCGGTCGGAAGTGTCGCAGATGAATGCCTATAAAAATATAATTGCGCTCGTCGAGACGTGAAGAACGCGAATCGTGCATCGCAAAAAATGCCATCCAGCGCTCGCTCGCTCGCTCGCCCGCTCGCGCAACAACAATCACAGGAACCTTGATGCGATATCCCGTTATGTATTGCGTTTTGGCGTCGAAACAAACAACAACAAAACCCGGCACGGCGCGATCATATGGTTGTTGTCGAAAAGAAAAAACATCGCAGCGGCAGACAATCATCGCAATTGCGTATGCGTGTATGCCGGCGACGGACGTGCGCGGCATGACGGCGCAATCATCATCATCTCCATCGAACGAACACGAAAATGCGTAATGATAAGTAACCACACGACCGCGTTTAGATTGAAATTGCGCACGTTATGGAATGCATCCGGAGGTGATTTGCTAGCGGGTGGATCGGGTGTCCAGGTATCAGATGATCACCGTCGCGCACCAAGTCGACGGTGGGGGAGGGCATGTGATAAGAGACCCTCTCTCCTGTCAATGCGCAATGAATCATCGAAATGCGATCACTCACCGCTGTGCTCCGTGAAGATGTTGGATATGATCTGCCGTCCATCTTTGGCCGACAACGATGCCGCCGCCAGCGGTTTAGGCCTGCCGCTCTTCACCGCACGCATTGAATGCGTGCCGGACGTTATCGCCGCCGCCACCGCCGCACTGCTGCTGCTGCTGCCGCCGCCTCCTCCACCGCCGCCACCGCTGCTGCGTTCCTTCGTGTTCTGCGCGCCCATCGCCGGCGAGCATTACAGCCTCCTCCCCCAGGTGGCCGGGAAGCGGCGCCGTCCGCACGAATGCCGTACGGGAAGCAGAAGCCAATATCCGATTGCAATGTGCAATTGATCAGTTGCATACACACTCACACCCAAACAGCGAAACACCACCGGGAGGGCAGGCAGGCGATTTGTTGTCGCAGCACTACGCACCGCACGCGCTCGTCACGCGACCGCGAACTCCTTCACACATGCTGATCGGTGGGGCCGAAGGAAGGTGTACCGATCACGGGGAGCGTATTCGCGATCGTATCGGGTCGTCGCCAGCCCGCTGCTGCACTTCTCTTGTCTATGCCGCCATCTTGCATGTGTCCCTGCCGCTGCTGCACTGCACGCACACACACTCCTCTTGCCGCGTAGCTCCTTCCAGCGCGGCCGTCGGCGAACAACTGGCTGGCGCATGGCGCATGCGGCACTCGCATGCGTTGCGCCGCCACTCGCCAAAGTGGGAGTGATAGAGAAAGCACCTCGACGTCGATAGATAGTTCAAGCGCGCACCGTTATCGTCGCCACCAATCAGACCGCCCAAACAGCGCGTTATTCGAAAGTTCTGCGCAACTTTTGTCTACTGCGCAGCGCGTCATTTCGAAACAGTTGACAGATCTAACGTGACCTGCGGAAATAATTTCTTATACGCATCCTACAAAATGCCAATCAAAATGTTGAATCCTGAAGATCCTGAAGAAGCCATGCCACGATTCCAGGAGTGTGAAGCGCCAAAACCGTCATTTATAGAGCACTATGTGGCAGGATACGAGTTTCCCTTTTGCGAAAATGCCGGCAGGTTCAACAAGATTTCCAAGATTGGCCAAGGCACCTTCGGGTACAATGTACCAACATCCACCCAACAATTTCTCTCAGTTGCTCTATTGTCTTTTATAGGGAAGTGTTCAAAGCTATCGATACTGTGACCAACGAAGTGGTGGCTTTGAAGAAGATACTCATGGAAAACGAAAAAGAAGGCGTGAGTGGTGTAGTACGACGCGGGTCTGTTTCGTGAGCACGTGTCTTTCAGTTCCCCATGACTGCGATACGCGAGATACGTCTGCTGCAAGAGCTCTCCCATCCTAACATAGTGCATCTCAGGGATAAGGTCTGCACCACACGGCCAGCGGCGGCCAACAAATTCCTGTCAACATGCTACCTGGTGTTCGAGTTTTGCGATCACGATCTCGCCGGCCTGCTCTCCAATCGCAACGTCCAGCTGAATATGGGCGAGATCAAGATGATCATGAAGCAGATCCTTGATGGTCTGTCCTACATTCACGTCCAGAACGTGCTGCATCGCGACCTGAAGTCGGCGAACGTCCTCATCACGCGGCAAGGTATGCTGAAGCTCGCTGACTTTGGGCTGGCACGCACGGTTTATCCGTCGTGTCCGGATTACTACACGAATAACGTGGTGACCCTGTGGTACCGTCCGCCGGAGCTGCTGCTCGGAGAGCAGAACTACGGTCCGTCGATTGACATGTGGGGCACCGGCTGCATCTTCATGGAGTTGTGGACACGCGGCCCGGTGATGAAGGGCGGCACCGAGCAACACCAACTGCAGCTTATTCAGGAATTGTGCGGACCGATCAATACAATCGTGTGGCCGAAAGTGGATCGGTTCATGCTGTACCAGAAGCTTAAGCTGGGCAGCAATAGAAAGATCAACGCACCCGGCCGGTTGCGGCAGCGGATAAGCATGCACGTGCGGGATGGTATTGCGTGTGAACTCATCGAGCTCTTGCTCAAGTTGGACCCGGCGAAGCGGCTCACGGCCGATAGAGCGCTAAAGCATAGGTACTTCTTGTCGGCACCGAGGCCAATAAGTCTAAAGACACTCCTGAGCAAATACCAGCACCACATGTTCGAGATGAACGCGCAGCCCCATCGCGCCAAATCGCCAGTGCGTCCGACACCTAAGCCTAAGCCAAAGCCTAAGCCAAAGCCGGCTACGATGGTGGGTCCGGTGGGGCTATTGGCTCTGCCCGTCGGTATGAAAACGTTGATTAAGCAGGAGTCTATGCGCTCGGTTTTCAAGCCGCAAGTACAACATGCGCCGACACCGGACAACGCGGATACTGAGTATTACGACCGCGTATACTGATTCAGTTTGCATTGTTTGACAAGATCAAGACTTGGATTTTAATAAAGGTGGCAATTTTTTAATAAACTTTTATTATGACAATGCAATAGCGTCGCGAAAAGGTATAAATGACGCATATGGAAATGAAAAACATACAAAAGGAAAGTACTCACTGTGTTTGTGTTTGTTTGAGCAATGGAGGCACCACTAGGTAGATGAACGTTACACGCTGTTTCATTTCTTGATTTCAATCATTCAAAAATTTCTTCTTTCTTCCTCTTTTTCTACAATACTAGAATCAAGATAAGCGGGTTCCAGTGGTGCCTCCAAAGTTATCTCTATGGTCTGGTCAATGATTAAATAAACATAGAATTCCCGTCCCTCCACCATTCCGATACACAGACGCCGTTAGTTCGATCGCTGGCGGCAAACATAGTCAGTAACGCAGATTGCCACATTCGTGGCAGATACACATGCGCGGCAATTCGGCAAAAAAAGCTTCGGCCACTAGAACGAAACAAATGCACACAAGGTTTTCAGATGTTTAGTACGGCAGGCACACAAGACACAAAACATTGATACAATTAGTAGTACCACTTTCCAAGAGAATTGTCATGCGACCGGTTATAACAATTTTATATTTTCTACCCATAGGCTAAACTAAATTGATATACAATGAAGTACTGAAGTTGAACGACGAATTTTGAATGCAACAAAAACATGAATACAAAAATCTTGGCGGCAACAAATACGGTGTAGTAATGCGACTGATGTGTGTGTGCGTGAGTGTGTGTGTGTGTGTTTGTGTTTGTGGTTGTTTGTGTGTGTGGAAAGTTTCGTAGTCAAGCCCGGAAGAAAAGTTGCAATTTGATCAAGAAAACGGACGCGTACAGGGTAGCAGAGGCCAGCAGAGCACGCATTAACCAACTGCCGCGCGGAAACAGCAGGCGGCAACATACGAACGCCCTCTCAATGGCGGCATCAAAGCGCGTTGCCTGCGCCGGCGGTTGCGGTTGCCGCTTCCGCTGCCGCCGCCGCCCCCGTTGCCGCCGACGATTGCACATGCATGTTCTACTTGCCGCCGACGGCGCCGTCACGATGGTGGCCGCTTGCCGATCCGCATGCTCGGGCGTGCATCTTAACGCTATAAAAACGGAGAAAACGGAGAAAATATTAACGTCAGTATCCACCCGCCAAAAGACTCACTCTGGAGTAAAGGGTTTCGTGTTCAACGTGTCTGAGTTTTTGAGAAGAACAATCTGAATTTGTCACTGCAAAAACGAAGGGTGATAGAGAGATCGGCTTGCCTAGAAGATGCAGAGGACAATGCAAGGACATGTCCGTTTAAAATCTGGTCTCCACCACATAGCGATGCATCAGCTCAAACGCGCGCCGGTATTCTTTGACGCGCGAGCGCGCTTGCTCCAGCATCAGACATGCTTTACCTTGTCTTGCAGTCGCCTCGAACGACAGCCGCGTGGCGATGCCGTCGTGGTCCTTCGGCCGCTTCTTACCCACCTTGGGTAGCAACACATAGTGATCTTCCGTTTCCAAAAGATCAAAGTGTTTGTTGTAAGGATGTTTGGCACCGTTTTGCACAGCCGACGCTGTAAAAGCCAAATCAGTCAAACACGGTAGGTCAGCATATTTATGCAATATATTATCAGCAAAATAAACATGTTCAACGATCATCACCGCAAGAAGAAACGAAAACGAAGTTGTGCTCGAAAATACGCTAATGTTAAGTGGTAAATCATGCGGATGAAATATGCACCTTGACTGGGTTTCCTTTGGTTCTTCCTCTTTTTCTTATCCTTCGCAGTGTGCTTATCATCGTCTACACGAGCTTTGTCTACTTCAGGCACTTCTTCAGATACGTCATTAGGGTTAGACAAGGCAGCATAAAAATTGGTCACTATAAAATAGTAACGATTTAAATTCACCTCAGGAGCTGACGCATAATTACTCACCGGTTTTTTCGGGAGATGAAGAAACGCAACGCGGTTTTTCACTTTTCCGAGACTTGGTAACAAGTGTGAATACCGATTTGGCAGGATCATCACCAGTGTCCGCTGTCGTGGACTGGTCTGTTTTCGGTACCTTCATTACTTTGGCAATGGGCACATTGGCAACCGCTGGAAATAGTCCATCGAAGTTTGGTACTTCATGCTTCATAACAAGGTTTAACAGGCTCTCGTCTTTTAGCGATAGAACCTTCTCATCCGCCGGGCTTTTGTTAGGTCCAGCACATTTCACTGTATAATGCATCTTTGACTTCGACTTGTTTTTTTCGACCGCAACACAACGAATGTTCTTTTGGAGCCCTGATAAGAAAAAGTCGGACAGTTTGATGTAGTAGGCAGATAAACAAAAACACTGTGTGAAAGGATCGAACCTGCACAATTCTCCGAAGGTGGTTTTTTTGTGTTTTCCACGTTCGTCGATCCCTTGGCCGATGCCTTGGATTTCTTCGACTTGCGTTTTGATAACTTAAGATCAGAAACCGCCACGGGACCACTAGTAACATCATTAAGAAAGTCGTCTCTAGCCGCACCCTTGTACCGCGGTGTCTTCGCAGAGCTACGCCATGTTTTGCCGATATCCCCAGAGTCTAGTTTCGTTGCTGTCAATACTGACTCAGCACTATTGGAGGAATGCGTTGATGATGTAGGAGTTCTAGCCCTCGTTGCAGATGCCATCACTTGTTTCCGCTCGTGGTACTCTGCAGCAACATCCTCCCACGCGTTCTTGGCCATTTCCACAAATTGGCATTCGCGGTCGCTTACAGGAGATAGCGGCAAGACATATTCCGTACCAGACTTTGTACCAACTTCCTCGGTGGAAGAACTTTGAAGCGAACACGGCAAAAGGTCATCGGAAATGGGCGATTCAGAGGACGCCTTCTTTTTAACACCCCTTTGCTTACGGCGCGACCTCTTCTTGGTAGCGCTTTGTACCGGACTGTCCAATACTTCCGCAGAGGGATTCGGAGTAGGCGGTGGGGCTTGAAGTGTGCTTGCTTTTTTAACCAGCGTAGAATTTTTTCGATCAGATTTAGCAGCTAATCGCTTACTATTTGTATGTTCAAGCTCTCGACAAAACGCTGTGAAATCACTTTGAATGTCAGGTTTTTCAGTAGTGCTCGCCAAAATTTCAGCATAGCTCTGATTTGCGATATCTAAAAGAAGAGATACAGAGAAGACGAAAACACAAACTCAGCATCCACTCACCTTGCATCAACTCTTCACTGGTACAGTCGAAATCGCCATACTGCTGGCGGCGAATCTCCGCCTTATACTCTTCGGACCACTGCACCGGTGGCGGTTGGCACGCCTCGTACATATCCTTATCAAACTCCGGCTCTTCTTCATCACTGCTACCCTCCGACGATGAATTGCTCCACGACTCGATGTGGTGCGACTTGCAGATTTTACGCTGCTCTGTCGTTGACATGCTGGCCAATACCTGATTGACAATTCCGACAATTCTGAATAATCACCTTCCATGCAAGAACACTTTACTTACTCGTTCTACGGTTGAAGCCATGATTAACCACGAACTACCCCTCGTGGGTTATGTGCACAAACGGCACAAACTGATAGAAAACGCACGCGCTCAACGAATTTATAGAATACCGACGATACCGACGCCGGGAGCACGCCGTTAATGGCGGACGGCACCCGGCCGCCGGTGGAGCGACGCGCGCGTGCACAAGAAAGCAGCCCAAAATTCACCCTCGGGCAACAAAAAACACGCGCGGTCGCCGGTATGGTCGGTAATGTTTGTGGTAACTAGTGCATTATTAAATTCGTGTGTGGCTGCGCGAATCGTCAGGGGCTGCACACATCACATACACACACCACACACGAGGAACGCTGCTGCACCCCGCGATCCCCTACATACAAACTACCTACGCCCGACGGCGGTGCGCTGGTAAGAAGTCTCTTTGTTCTGCTATACACCAACTTCCGGGACGTCGTGGCATGTGTTTTTTCGGGGAAGCACTTAATTTTCGTCGTACATATTTGTTGCACACCGCGCGCGGTACCCCCAGCGAAGTGACGTGAGCGGCTTGACAAGACACTACCCCTTTACGTCAGTGCAAATTTTGTGTAAAACGCGCGCATGTTTGCTGGCAATAAGAAGTGTGTTTGTTTACCGCAGTCGACTCGATGCTCGATGCCAAACGTTGGCGTACAACTGGGGAATTCACGCGATGCACACCCAGATCCACGCGCACTACTCGTATTCGCGCGGATGAATGGATTTTGATAAATGCACACAATGTACGATGATATCATTGTGTGGAGGACGATACGCGCTCATAAATATATTGCAATAAACAGAATGCATGGAAAAGTTGTTTATTTTCTCTGTCGACGTTCCACGAATTGGTTTTTGTATGTGTGCGCTTTACACTGATAACATGAATTATGCGGGATGACTCATCAAATTTAGCAAACGATACGTGATCCATAATTTTGCTTATCAATACATGCTGATTGTAATTTGCAATTATTTATCAGTAGGTTATTTCTTCCCAGCGGCGCGATAACAATCACAGGACGGCTTTGTTGGTTGCGCCGGCACCAATTGATCGTTGTCGAGCAGGTCATCCAGTTTGCAATCGCGCGCGTGTTTGGCAAACTGTCGTTTTCTGTAAGCGCAACGTGCTTCCTCCTCCTCCCTGCATACGCGGTCCAATTCGGTACCCAGCTCTGTATACTCATCATTCAGACGCTCCATAATCTTTGGAATCTTGCGCATTTCCTCATCGAAATTGACGCCCCCACGTGCCGCCAGCGCAATCTCAATGTTCGCACCTGCAATATTAAGGGCGTCCGTTAGTTCCTCAATGCGTTTCTCTTCCTTGGCCATCTCTGCGAAGGACACCTCCAACTGGTCCTGCAGCTCGGTGGTGCGTGTCTTCTCGGCCTCAATCTCCTGCGCGAGCGCGACATTATCATCGCGCAGACGGTCATGCAGATTGTGCATGAGTTTGCCATCGATATTCAAGCGCTCTGGTATACCACAAGATAGACCACGAAACAAACCATCCACTTGTCGCTTGGTGCTCAGTAGAGCCTCTTGCTGCTGATGTATTGCGTCCATGTTACGCTGCAGTTGAGCAGTTTCTTCGGCCATAGCCTTCACGATGTCCATGTAGAGCACGTCATTGTCCTGGATAACAAAGCCACGTAGTACATCGACGCTTGGCAGTTGCAGGGCACGAAGGCTTTGTGATGAAGTGGAGCCGCAATCGCGCTTAGAAATCTCGCCGGCGAGCAGCGCGTTCACGTCCAAATTCGGTCGGCCATTGCTCAGCCGTATCATCAGATAGGTGATGAACGGCAGCATAGTGCTTTCAATGCTGTTCACACTGTACTCGGTGCATTTCAGTTCAAGCTCCAGTTCGTCAATGTGATTGCGCAACTGCTTTATGGTAGTCGTCCAGAAGACGTCCTGAAAGCGTAATTGCGGCGTGTAATAAGGCGGTGGTCCGCATGGTGGTGGTGGGCAAGGTGTTGCCGGTGGTGGTGGTGGACATGGACACTCTTCGACTGACGATGCTGACGATGCTGGTGCGCAGGTGCAATTTGAGATATTTTCGCGCGTAATTGCATCGACAAATCCACAGGGTTCATTGAAATCGTCGTAGATGATTTCCTCGTAGTGCTCCGAGTAGTCATCGTCTTCAATGTTGCACATGCACGCCCTGTGGCCGGCCATATTGTAATGGATCTCCAACACTAGATATGGAGTACGAATAATTTTGATAACCAACTTTCACGCAAAATCATGCACATGTATTTCTGAAGTATCCCAAAAAAAAAACGTTGTCAGAGGACTGTCACTGTCACTAGTAGTCTTTGGCCATGGTGAAGCGCACCAGGGATGGCGGCTCGTAGCGCTTGCCGTCGTGCACCGCATACACCTGCAGCTCCGTCGGATTCGTGTAGACGTGATCGACGACGGTGAGGCGACGCCGCGGGTCCAGCACGCGCGTCATGGTCACGCCATTCAGGCAGATTTCGTAGCCGTCGACGGGCAGATCAAAGTACGGTTCCCACTTGACCAGTATGCTCGTGGGGCCGATCTTGCGTACCTCACTGATATGCACGTGGCTTTGGTGAGAGTCGATGCAGTTGATGCGATTCGCCGCGCAGTTCACGTAGATATCACTGAATCGACGCGTCGGTTCGATCGGCTCGTACGGCCCTACCGTACAGTAGCACATACCACAATAATTTTCCATCGTTCCGCCGTCCAAACTTTCCCACAACAATTTTATTGCTTGAATCGTGCATATCAAGGAATAAGCAATGACAAAAACATCACGCACGTCCATGCCTAGCAACACAGGAGCGATGCTTTTGAAAATTTCAATCCTCTTTATTTGGTCACATACATATTAAGGTCTTAGGTTTTAAGTGATACGAATAGGAGTAATGATTAGTTAGCAATAGCAACCGCTTCCGGATAGCAGCGTCCAGCATTGGTACACGCGTACACGCTCACCTGCAGCAGATTGTCGGCTAGCTCAGTGGATAGCACCGCATAATTGGCGGCGCCGCCCACCATGCAACCGAGAATCCCATTCAGGTACACCTCATAGGCGACGACCGCACTCGACGCAGCCGGTGTCCACTGTACCAAAAACATGGCGCGCGTTAAACGTTGCAGATTGGTGATCTCTAAAGGCTGCGGGTCTGTGTTACACTCGCAACCGGCAATCTGCACACCTGCGTCCTGACATGGGCAACATGAACACTCATAGGTGTATTCATGCTCCAGAAATGGTAGTGTATAATCCGGCACTTTTGTATCGCCATGGGCAATATTCTGCAGCAACGTCTCAAACACGCCTGTACCAGCATTCTTCGCTAGTTCCGTGGTCATCATCTCAATAATGCAGTCCTTCTCACGGCACTTCTGCTGTTCGGCCTTGATAGCGAGCGCCAGTGCCGACTTGGTTGGACGCACTACATTTTCAAAGTAATTGCATTGTGGACGTAGCTCATCGACGCATGGGCATTTCGGTTTCGTTGGGATTTTGGGCGCAGGTCCTGTTCGCCGTATTGGAGAGTCGCGCGGCGAACAAATTGATATTGGCGTGCAGACGCATACTGGTTCTGGCTCTGGTGGCGGTTCCTCCACTTCCACTACTTCTTCCACTTCTTCTATTTCCTCTACTGCTATTTCTTCTTCAATTTCTTCAACCACTTCAGGTTCTGGTTCCGGTTCTGGTTCCGGTTCCTCCTGTGTGGGTTCCGGTTCTTCGACTTGTGGCTCAGGTTCAATTACAGGTTCCGGGGCGGGTTCAGGTAAGATTTCCACTACAGGTATAGCAACCGGTTCTGGTTCAGGTTCAACGACTGGCTCTGGTTCAGGCACAATTATCGGTTCCGGTTCGGGTACAGGTGCTGGTGCAGGTTCAGGTTCTACAACCACTACTGGTTCGGCCGGCTGCGGTTCTGGGGGTGGTTCAGGCTCCGGAACAATAACTGGAGATGGTGTTTCTTCCACTGGTTGAGGTGGTGGTACTTCATCTTTCTTGCACACCGGCTCACATTTGCAGTCAATTACTACCACTGGAGCAGTTGCAGCTACCTCTGCCGTTGTGCATTCAAAGACCGGTGGTGGTGCTGGTACGCAGCCGTCCACGCAATTGTCCCCGGTGCATGTACACGGTGCCTGACAAATTGTCTGAATTTCTTTGGGCGAAGGTACGCATTCAGTTATTTCTGCTGGTGGTGGCGGAGGAGGCGCTTCTTCTACAACAGCTGGTGGAGGTTCTGGTGCCTCGGGTTCAGGTTCCGGTTCGGGTGTTGCTTCTTCTTCAGGTTCTGGTTCTACCTCAGGTTCCACTTCTTCTTCGGGTTCCACTACTTCTTCTTCAGGTTCCGTTTCTTCCACCACTTCTTCTATCTCCTCTTCCTTTCTACATACAGGCTGGCATATGCACAAAGCTTTTGCTATTGGCGGCGGCGCACATCCTTCCACACACCGTTTCCCGCTACACGGGCAAGGCTCAGTACATATCGACGGGATTATAATCTCTTCTTCAACTTCTCGCTCGCAATCGGGCAGGCAATTCCCACCGGGACATTCGCACGGTTTGCACACATCGTATGGCTTGTCGGGACAGTCAACTAACCCTCGCCTCACGCATTTATTGTTGCAAGTATTCTTCCGACATTGGCATTTCTTCCTCGTACACGGTGCGTCTGTTATATCATCCGCCATATAGCATAGCACTTCTTGCTGTGGTATTTCACATTGCTGCACGGTGGACGGCGTCACCTGGCATTTGAGCGCACCATGAGATGCGTATTTTGTTGTGTATAGCGGTGTTAACGGTGTAAAGATACTTTTAACGACATCGTCAACATCGCTGGGTTTGTACGGCTGCAATGCGGTACAATCGAATTGTTGTGATATGCCTGCTGGCGTAGTTTCTTTGGCAATCGTATCGGTATTAATGCCAGTTTCGGCAGTTTGAAGATTATAGTTCAGGCATCGTATCATAAGCGATGGATTAGAGAGTCGCGTAATTTCGCTATAGGCGCTCGCAAAGGAGCATTGAATGCTGCATTCGTTAGCAGGCTTCATCGTAAGCTTTTGATGTGATAGATTCGCGAGTTGGTCCTGCGATTTAAAAATATTTTGAATTAATTGATTTACTCACACGCACCCACATGTGTCCTCAACCTGTCTTTTTGCAGTCGGCTGTGGAGCAGGTGCAATTTGCCTTCATGTTGGGATCAATTTGTGTGCCCGAATCTTTCGGATTGTTGTTGGTTCCGACCACAGAGCTGCGGCTGCCATTGTACGCCTCCTTGCGTAGCAACTTGATGCGGTCGCACTGCTCATTGCAGGGCCCGACGCACTTGCAATTCGATTGCGGCGCATTCTTCAGGATCCCCCTCAGCTCATCGTTGGTAAGATTTTCAGGATTGGTGGGAAGAACGCCACCCGGTCTGGTGCCGGCTACACTTCCGGGCGACATGCCGCCCCCAATTTTTGCCAGCAGCGCACGCTTCTTCAACTCGCACTGCGACTTGATGCACTTCACCGTGGTGCACTTGCAAGTCAGAGCTTTATCGGTAGCACTGTCTACAGCTGGCTTGTCATCCACATTGCACGACCTTGTCGAATCCTCCAAGCAGGAGCGCGGTGTCGCTGCCGTGCTCGCGTTATCTACATTTGAGCAAGGTAGCACCACCGGCACACCGTCGTTTGTGTAGCCGAGCACCTTCATGCCCGCACCATTCATGCGCACGGGTTGACCATCGTCGCCAACTTGCACCGCCATCGCCTGTTCGAGCCCTGCTTTGCCGCTCGGCGATACGGAATCTTCGCAGACCTTCACCTCTTCGACACAGGTCGCTGGCGGCTCAGAAAATGATGTCTTGCGCGAATTTGTAGTGCCGGTGTCTTTGCATTCAGGCGGGGCGCACCCGCAAGACGACTTGCTGGGTGCGAGCGCAGCCTTAGCAGTCTCTTCGTCTTTGCACTCCTTCGGCGAGCAGATACACGATGACGCTTCGGTGCTG
>JARJDR010001427.1:0-15052 GCA_030264135.1 Myllaena sp. GC000078
GTAGTGTACTATTGCACGTGTGGCCGACACTCTTTTAATCATTCTCGAGCACAGTAGCTTAAAAAATAGAAGAATCAAACCGAATAATGCACTCGCGCGAGCGCGCGCGGCTGCAATGTGTGGAACGTGTAAAGTGTGGGTGATTTTAAAAACATTCGTTATTTTCGTCATGCGTGGCGCGACTTGTGTACTGCACTGCCGTGTAACGCGCCGAGTACAAATTACGAAACTCGCTGCCAAGAACAATTAATCTCGACGAAATGCCGTAAATAACTCGATGGAATGGTGGAGATGTGCTTTTTGGTGGTGGTGGTGGCCTTTTGACTCTCCGATGCCCGCTGGCCAACCGTAGCGTAGCAGCCAGCAACTTTTTAACTTTCGTTTTCTTTCCATGTGCTGCTGCCGTGTCGCATATTCCGAAATGGAGAAAAGGGTGGTAGGAAGAAAGAATTTCGCACGCGGCGCACGTATGAAGTTTACCCGCTGGTCTCGCCACGAAATGTTTGTACATCTAATTTATTGCTAACTGGAAAATTTTGCCAATGAGCGAGAAAAAGGCATCTTTCCTGACCCGAAAAGCTGAGATTTATTGGTGTGCACAGAGTGAGAGAGGAGGAGGCCACGGCTCGCCAACCCGCAATGGTCATGTGTGTGCTCGAAACGACACGATCCACTGGAGGCAGAATTGGAGCTCTGGATGCTTTTCTTTTGTGGCGCTGCTAATTTGATTGCTGCATTGCTTTGTGCTGCGCCATGTGTATTTGTGGTAATTTGAACAAAAGTGTTATTTGTACGCAAATACCAGTAAATTGCTTGAAATAATCGAAATTTCAGTTGAAATTATTTTCATTCCATTCCGCGTTTTTTTTATCAACTTTAATTTGAACACAACAACAACATTCTCTCAGTCGTGTCATGTAGTTGATGCATCATGCATACATTTATAATTCGCCAACAAATTGCCGACCTGCATATGTTCCACCGCACACAAAGAGCGACTAAATTAATAGACAAGACTTAGCAACAACAATATCCGCACAAGTGAATGTGAAGCGGAAAAATGTACATTCACAAATTATTTCTTGTCCGCTGCACGAGCGCGTCAAGCGTTTCAATTCCGCTTCATTCAAGTTTTGTCATAAAAAGCGGACTTTGTAATCAGGCTGGAATCTTTCTAGACGTGATATCAAGCGAAAAGTAATCAGCGAAAACACATCACTGCAAAATATGTACTGGTTTTGTTAATTTTCAAACACGAATAAATAGAAAGTCCTTTCGAATTCGTAGAGTTATTAAAACTACATAACTCCATGAACAAAATTTCAAATCTAGCATTGGGAAAGAAGAGAACAAAGAGACCAACCAGCAAAGCGCTAGAAACGAAATTCCATGCCAAAAAATTCCTTCTTATACTTATTTCAATCTACAACACAAATCAGCATTGCTCACCAACGAAGAGAGTATGAGAATGATAATAATCGTGACCATCTTCGATGGCTGCGGCGCACATTCACGACCATCGCAAAGCGTAAACAGTACACACTCGTAACTATTGTAATTGATCAATTTTCTTCTTATTAAGCGCAAAAAACAAGTACCATTAAATGTGATTAGGAATTGAAATTCCATTTGGTTGGTTTTGTTTGTGTCTCTGTGTGGAGCGTGCGCAAGGCATCAAGATCAAGCACAAGATCGTTGCGCACTTTCGGGGATTGTTCTACCATTCGTGCTGTGCTGCGTTCTAAATTCAATGACCTGATATATTCAACCATTCGACGTCGACGTTTTCATCGGCAAACGACATGTGCGGAGAGGAGAGACTGCGGCCAACCGCACTCGACGATAAATTAATTAAAGTTTTAATTTGCCTCAATACCTAGCCAAACCGCCCGCGGTGGTACCCATCTTATAAAGTACACTCACACGTATACATTGCATATTCGTGCATGCAGAGGAAATATAAATAGACCGTTGCGTTGCGTTTCATGCCGGGAAGTGAAAGATGAAGAGCGAATGCGGTTTCCTCATTTCGTCGTCTTTTCATCTCCTCGAAACGGTTGTATGCGTGCGCTACTAATAAAACTCTGCCGAGCCCCAACGCGAGTGTTGTTCATGTTATGGACGGTCTAGCCAAAGTATTGGTCAGTCGTCGCGCGACGACTAAAGTAGATCTAAAAGTAGTTCTCAGGATGTATGCTCGAGTGGCGTGGACATAAATTAATATCAAGTACACATATGTTAAATGCATTACACCAGCAACAGTCATGCTGGTAGCAAACGCTGGTTGGGATATCGGTAGCTAGTCTAGCCTAGTCTAGCGAGTAGTCCACCCTAGTCAAGTAATCGTAGTTACCGTATCGTTCTCCATCACTCCTCTCTTTTACGCTATCTCCATTCGTACATAATGAATTACTTCATGTGAAGACCTATATCAATGTGTGGCTGTGACTATGTTAGCTTTAATCTAATAATCTAGTCTTTCAGTTTGGACTTTGGAATTCTATTTCTGGTCTAGTCCTACATTAGTGAATGCTCCACCGAAACGAAATCTTGTTCATCGCGCTGGGTACGAGTATAAAATTTTAAATCTGTTGATTTTAATTGAAGTTAATTTAAGAGAATATGCACAAAGTCTCAAAGTCATGACAAATCTCTATTTCCAACTGTTTTTCAGACTGATACCATAAAAATTAGATTGGTACGATTGCTAATGTATTTCTTAAAAGTTGGTATGGTTTGGATATGCGCCATATGAGGCCGCGTCATGCTCGCGCCATCGCACTCTACTGCGCTCAGCTAATTTACATGCTCAACGCTAGCTGAGCGCATGTGTTCCACCACGCTACACTAATGGACAAAACTCGATGAATGCGCATGTGTAAGTTTTCCATTCCAATTCGTACCGACTCTACACTATTCACATTTACCCAACGAGTGCAATATCGTCTTCTATGTCTAGACCTAAACTTTATTAGTCGAGCGTTCGTTGAAATGGGATAGGCAACGAGTTGCTCGAGTCTGCAGGCTAGGCTAGGAATACAAACATGGACACACCGGCAACGCTCGCTGCTTTCGACTCGTAAAGTTACACGCGTCCTATGCACATACGCGCAAACGACCGACCGACCGAGTGAGCGCGTGGCTGAGGTGAACGATTGCTGACGCTAGCTAATTACCCCGCAGAGTCATGGACGTCTTCGACGCGGTCATCCACGCCCGAAGCGCCTACTACACTGCACGTTCTATTTATTACGCACGCAGCCACATGTTATTACCCATAATATGAATGATTAAATTCAATTCATTTCCCAAAGAAAAACCGCAACCGGTTTGCGGGAAAACTAGGCCATGGTTGTAAATGTCATCCGGCTCACCATGTGGTCGGAGGTTAGGCGACATGCCGGCTGCATGTCTGCATCCAATTGGACACAATTATCAAAATATACAATCAAATTTACCTCACGTAAGTCAAAAGCTGGGGGCGCCGCGCGTTTAGGTTAGGCGGAACGTGTCTACGTGCTGCCGCCACTGCTGCTGCTGCTGCTGCTGCTGCTGCTGCCGCATACCAAAAACAATCCAGGGGAAAATGGGCGGCTGTCTGGCGCACCACATACACTCTCGGCTGCCGCAAACGCGCACTACCGCAATGGGATTAAAACACGTGCCACACCACTCGCACCACAGTCGTCTTCCGTGTCCGGGGCGATATAAACAAATAAAATTCGAAACAAACTCAAAAAATATTGGGCGCTTGCACACTAGAGCGAAAGCGAGAGACGTCGCAACGCTGCTGCGGAGGAAGGCGACGACGACAACAACGACACGATGACGCGAGAGAGCAGCTGACGACGGGTCGCGAGTCGCGAGTCGCGCGCGCGCACATACTCGCGCCGACGGCGGCGGCGGCGGCAGGGGGCCAGCGCGAGCGCGCGCGAGCGTTCGGCTGTTATCGCGCGCAAGCCGCGTGGGTGGAGGCACGCGATGGCCGCAAGTCGCGCGCAAGCGAGACGCACACAAACCGGTCGACGGCGTTCGGCTGGCATCGGGTGCGGTGTGGAGCGCTGCCTCCGTTTTCGGGGGGAGCGCACGCGAGAGGTCACAAGCCGCCGCCGCCGGCCGTCGCCGCCGCCGCGCGAGAAGCGCGCCCGCATCGCGCGCGGGGAATTTGAAATCCGACTGCATTATTGATCCGCCACGCGCCTAACAAATATTAGTTTGATTACTCCAAACGTTGTTAACTTTAAACTCTTCAATCTTAAAGTTTTCACAGAGTCCAAGGAGTTTAAGTAGCAAAAATTAAGTTTGTTAATTACCGGAAGCACTGCATTGGTCAAATTAGACTAACCGAGCTTCGCGTTATTTGCAAAAAATACGAGTTGTAAGTCGCGTGGTAACCACAAGCAAAATCGTGTTCGAAAATAAAAGCACATAAAAAGCAAAGACATTCACAATTAATTATGGTCGTCAACCGCAACCGGCTGGCATTCGGCAGCAACAAAACAATGCCGGGCCGGCATTGCAAGCATGCTGCGCCCGCCGCGAGTGCAAGAAATAAATTCCGATCATAACGCACAGCGGCGATTTCTATCTCAAATGGCATTTGCGATTCATATTAAGCGTATGGAGCGCAAGCGGTGAAGATGACAAGAAGCGAGCCAAAGCAGTGAGTACGTATTTTTAGCCAAGAACGGTTCGCAATTAAATAGGGACATAGGGAATACGGTAAATTTTCAACTTTTCTAAAGGGCAGAAGCAGGAGCAGGAGCAGGAGTAGGAGCAGGAAAGCAATCGGAAAATACGCGTTGTGTTATAACAATAAAGAACACAAACGCAATGGGGGCTTTATGTAGCATAAAGTCATGAAGTTTGCCATTCCAAACCGACCGACGCCGCCGACGCCGCCGCCGCCGACGGCGACAACGACGACGACGACGACGACTGACGTCGCTGATGTATGCGAATGCATGAACTTTGGTGACATGTAATACGGGCCCGGCCCTCGCCGTTGAGCGCATTAAGCGCTCGCGAAACGCATGCATGCTGAAAAACAAATGCGGTGCGCGCGGCATTCCGCGCGCGTTTAGCATGACTGCAGCAGTCCCCCTTTTCCCTTCTTCTGCATGGCTGTTTCTTTTCATGCACCATCGATGCACATATTGCACATGCAATTTATATACCAGTTTAATTGCTACGTTTTTCCTTTGAGGGTTTATGAATGGTTTTCATAGGCAATATAGGAAAAGCAAAAGGTGTTAACGATGATTGAATTAATTATGGAAAAGCTTTACTTTCAATTTGCGATTCTTGCAAACTTTTCCGATGCCGCTCACTGCCGAGTGGGTACATATAGTTGCGGTGGCATCCCCTCGACGCGCGATGGCGGCGGCCATTCCCTTCAATATTTATGTTAGCGTACGAAATTTACAATATGTAAGTTGGACGCCGCCAACTTTGTGTGTGCTATGCGTGTTAAACGGCCGACGGGTGGGCAAAGTTGATGCTGGGAAAGTTTGCTCCCTCCACGTTGGTGGAGTGCGTGCGTAACGGCCACGAAGATGCTCTCCCCGAAAGGTGTTACGCACCACCACCACCACCACCACCTCCACCACCAATGCAGCTGACGAACGAAGGATTGAATGTATGGGGAATAAGGGTGAGGGGCATCATCCAAGTCGATGTGGGAGCAAAGTGTAAGCGATGCCGGAAAATTTGTGTTCCAGGATTACCCGCTCGGGCACGGGGAGAGCAAACGTATGCTTCCGTCCGCGGATGAAGATCTAAGCCGAGGCCAAGGACACTCTGGGATTGAGATGAGGGGCGGAGGGAACACACGTGCGGAAATGATAATTCTTCTATTTCCCAACAAGTTTTAGACTAAACAATAAAATCTAGATTCGTAGTTGAAAGGATTGGTTGGAAAATACCTATCAAATTTAATTATGCCTGTGCCCTGTGCTTGGGGATAGGAATCGAGGTTACTTTGAAATTTTAGAATTTGGAAGCGATTTACGGTGAGCGAGAAACTACATTAATTTTCGTCGCCACGACGACAGAATAATAGTTAGCAGATGCGACGGCAGCGAAGGAGACACACGCAGGCAGGCAGCAAATAAAATTCCAGCGTCGCCTCTCGCAAACAATTAACACACGGTGTGGGACGCGCGCGCGCGCGCGCGCTTCGTGCACTAATAACGCACGCCGACGACGGCGAAAAGAAATTAATTAGTGTTTTAGTTGGGCGTCGTCGTCGTTGCTCGTTGGTCGGTTGCGCATGTGTCTCGCATCACACGTCGTGCGTTTTTGCTTTATGTACTCGAACTAACTGTTGTCTATAAATATGTATTATAATACTTGTACCTTTTTCATACCGAGTGTATTTATATTTCATCATTTGCCAAAATTTGAACGCATTTCTAGCTTTATTCTTATTTTCAATTGTCTTTGCTCTATAATAGATTAGCGCTCACATATGATCGTAAATATAGAGACCAAATTTATTGTTGGCACTGTCTTTTTCTCTAAAATTAATAAGGTGTAGTGGGGTAAAGTCGCAAACGGAGCAAGAGTAATATTGACTCCTTTTATCCCAATTGTTCATCAATTTTTAAAAACTAAGGTGTAGAATATAGCACTGATTTAGTACGAAGCTAACTAACGAGGTGTCTTCGATTTACAGAAAGATTTCTTCGTTTTCTATGCTTTCCAAAAGACGACTACCAATGAACTACATACTCAAGTTAGACATGACTTATTGTTAGAACGTGCGCTGAAATTACTGGTTATAATCTCGATTTTTGAGCTGAATTTTGGTATGCATGAAGATAAATAGTTATACTTTATGCTCAAGAAAGAAATTTTGTTGAATACATGATATTTTCTAAGAAATCCATTGGTGCGATCATACCTTATATTTTGAGGTTGCCGGGGAAGATCGCAACACAATGCGCGGCCGTCGTCCGAACGAAATTATTAAAATATGCATAACTTTGAAACTAAATCCCAGAATTTAATTGTGCAAAAAGCATTTTGTAAATGACAACAGCAGAATTCAGATTTGGCATCGTAATGTGAGAATATAGCTTTTAATTAGTTTTAATTGCCCGCTAAAGATCTTGCCCCATTCACAGGCGGCGTTTGCATCACCTGTCACATCGTTTTAAACTGTGAATAAAGGTACTCTATTCAATTGAAATTGTGCAAAAACCGCTTTGATCTTACTCCACTTCACCTTATGTAAAATTGATTTTCATATAATTTTATATGATCAAATACATTCAGTAAATGTCAAATGGATCAAGCGAAATTAAATCATAACTTTAATGAAAGTTTTATTTTGCTAATGATATAAATTCTTTTGAACCCTTATGCTAATGTCATGCATGCCTACATCTACAGACGCTAATTAACGCGTAATGCTAAAAACAATTGAATACCAAAATAAATGCGTCACGGATCGAAATTGTAACTGCGCCAGAACAGGTATTATGTAACATATTGCTAAATTTTATGCTCCATCGATATTTACATAAAACTAGTATTATTCCTGTAATTTTCCTTTAACTTTTGGTAAGTTTTTCCTCGTTGCGCGGCGGCGGCGGCGCTCGGGAATATTACAAGGCATTTAGTATTCCAGAAGAGAAGCCTTCTTTCTCCTCGGAGCATATCACGTTCCGCGCGTTAACGACGCCGACGCGCCCGCCCGCTCGCTGGCGAAAAACGCTCCGACCGTAATTACGTGTGACTGTTATTATACCTAGCTTTGACAGACGATATCTCTCGGCGATGCGCTCGCTCCTACATCGTTTTCACGAGACAATCGTCGTCGTCGCCGTCGTCGTCGTCGGTTGGAAGCCATTATAGTACTGGCAAAGCTGTCGACACTACACTCCACCACGGCGCGGCGGGAGGAAGGGAAAGATCGACAATTGCGCACATACTGCGGGGCGCTCGTGTGCACGTAAAGACTCAAGTGCGGGCGGCGGCGCGCGGCACTTTAAAGACGCTGCTGCCGGAGCTCTAATTAGAAAACTGATTTGTGTTAATTCCCAAAACAGTAAATTACGGATTGTAATCGTTTGGAAGCAACGCTCCACTCCGGCTGCTTAACCCGCACAAGATGCGCGACTGGCGGCCTTGCGGCGGGAAGCAAATTCAATGCAAATTGGCGCGGTCCAAAGACGCATGTTTTGCGTTGATAGCACCGCCAATTGCGCTTCCACCACCACTGCTTCTGGTGCTTTTCGTGGAATTTGATGATTTATTGAAAAACAACAACGTCAGCGCGTTGAAACGTTTAACTGCAAGAGTAGGTAAGATATTCATCATTTTAACACATACACAACCAACGCAATCTCACTCGTTCGCTATCAGCATCCACGCAGCCTCAGCGCAAAGAACTTGGGTCCATAAAACTTCCAACATTAACGCAACATAGATTAGAATGATTGATGATTATAAAGTGACTGATTTAAAGTAGTTGGCACCGGGGAGCACACCGGTAGGCCAACCCATTGGGGACGGCATCGAATAAATAATGCCAATAAATATCATCTTCACCGCTCGCGCGCGTGCGTGATGCCATCTCAGCGAGCGCATGCACTACATCACCCATTTTGATATGCGGATAAGTGCGACGACGAGAGGCTGGCCATCGTAAAAATAATTGCGCCAACGTTAAATAACGCGTAACGCATTCAATATGTTGCCGAGGCAGTAATATAATTTTTCATGGCGCGCGCGCGCGCGGGCGCAAATAGAATCCGCTGTGCATACCTTCGGGGCGTATTGAATTACCTACTGACTCGGATTGCGTATTTTACGGCACTAAATTTAAATTTAACTGGCGTTCTCCGAACGAAACGAAACGAGAGGGGCAAATTGCAACAAATTGATCCATTGCCATTTCGGATTCCGAGTCCAAGCTTGAATTATTTAACTAACCATAATTAACAAATCGCAACTTTGTAACTTTTTCCTTCTCCGCATTGCGCCACACACATGCGCACACACATCTTGATCCACACGCATCATCTATATTCAGATATTATTACATGATATCCGCAGCAGGACGAAAATAATATGCGCGCATGCAGTGGGGAGTATTATTAATGTCCATAAATCACGGCCGGTGGACTGAACGAATCCCATCATCCACATACACACTCGCGCACTTCCCATACACATTCGCTCTCGCTGGATATGTGTATATTTCGAGAGAGCCACCAGTCACCAGTCACCCAATGATAGTATATCTCTCTTACAATTTCTTCCCTTTATTCCCCATATCACTCGTTTCAGGTCGGCGCGGATCTTATTATAGATCTCAACATGTTGACAAAACTATCCGAATGCGAAGAATTTATTTGCGCCCCGAAAAACCGACATGAATGTGGGACACAAGTTAATTATAATAAAAATAACTCGCGTAAAGAAATATCCCAGCATTTCCGTAAAAAACAGTGAAATGTAAGATGTCTAATTGAATAAATAAACGGGACGACAGCCTAGTGAAACAGCGCGTGCGGCAAGAAGACATGAAAGAACGGATCTGTTTGAGTAACAACTTTCAAACATTTGCGACCGCATTGCGGCGTTCCGTGTAAAATGACAGCAAAATGCAATGTGTAAGATGTCTCACCCTTCCTTCTCTCTCTGCGTATTTACGTTTGCAATGCGAACGAGATAATGGTATTATGACTTTATTGAAATTTATGCCTTCGATATTATTAGTGTGATGCAAGCCATTCTCACATCCTGTCTTTCCTTCAACTTCACTATTGAGTCACTATTTAAATATTTGCTCAGCACAATTATTCAGATTCGAAATGAATTTCCATATTTATCATTAATTTAATTTTGATGATTTTGATACATACCTATAAATATTTTATTTCAATCGAATTTCATCGACTGCAGACTAAAGTAATATTATTATTTTGCTAAGCGATAATTTTTCCGCGTTGTGTATCCAATAAACATGCGCCTGATTACACACATAAATTGCAAAACGAAATTGAAACGATATCTGCATGGGCCTGGCATGCGTCGATCAACCACCCAAATTAAAAACAAATCAAATGCAAAATGAGCACGCTTATAATCACCCAATGCTCGGTAGGTAGGTATATTTTTGCAAATTTACGGCAATTGCACAGCAGCGTCGGGGGGGCCAATGATACCGAAATAAATTTCAATTTTCATCGCGATGAAAAAAGCGATTGGATTGCGACTGTCGATAATAATATAAATTATTAAAATAGGCTTAAACGCAGCATAGCGTACGCGTTCCCGTGGCATGCAGTGTAGGGATGAGTACACTAAGCAGGATTCATCCCCCATCCCCCCACATTAACTACCTCTCTACCACTCCAACTGGATGGCTGCATATGCATGGCTGCTGCGCTGATGGGATGCGTTGCATTATTAAACCGATAAATCCTAATTAACTGCTTCGATTATTAATCGATTTTGTAATTGGCCACGCGGTACGGTGACGCACGCACGCATATGCATATTGTTCTCATCCTTGTAGTTCTGCTTCACCTCTGCCTGCTTCGTAACCAAACGCAATTTTTTCATTATTATTAAATTTTGAATAATTTTGTTGAAAATTTTAGCGTGTTACATTGTTAACCACCCCTTGGTAGTGCGTCCAATAATTTCATTTTGATAATCTCACATCGAGTGCACCACCATCGTGCAACATCATTTAATAAGGATCAAATCGTATTACTAACCAACCGAACGAACCCCTTATGCGTATGCTGCAAATTATTGCCTAGTATTGCAACCTAATGCGCATCAATCAAATATGCATTGAAATGCTAAACATTTATATAGATTGCAAAATTTCTGCATTACCCGGCGATAGTGCTGGTCATCGGGCAAAGTTGCACAAATTCCTTCCTTCTTCACCCTGCCCCACGAATAATTCAGAGACCGATTTTTCCGCGTAGTTTGCCTTCCTCCTGCTGCGCGGTATCAGCTCCACAGCACCCACAGCAATATTATTGCCTCTATATATATATAGTGGTTGAGCATCAAATAAATAAGCGGCATTTCTCTAATGGCGTGCAAGAATAAACCGGGAAACAAGCGCATGCAATGTGTTCCCACCGCATAGATGCATACTGCATCCATGCATGCATGCTAGCAAACAAAATAACATGCGGTATGCAATCGTGGGTTGTTGGAATTGGCAAGGGGCGCGCACCCACACCCCTCATCTAATATTAGTTTCCGCAACGTCGAAACAAGGTATGTAGGTAGTAGTAATGGCCACCACCTACGCAATATGCAATATGCAAGCAGGGTGAGGGGGTGCAATCCATGTTGGTATGTGTGCATGTATCTGATATCTTACTGGAATATTTCGTGGAATATTTTATATGAACGCCCGCCATGCTTCATGACGCCAAATGTGGTTGCAAACATGTTGCACAAGGAAACAGGCGAGGCAAATGAAAGAGAGTTACTTGAGTATATGCGAATGTGGATTAGAATGTTGTCTCTAAGTTGAGTTTAAGCCACCATTAACAGTGGTTGGTGGTGAATTTTCCTTTGTTTCCCTCTTCTTTTCCGCGCTACACTCATATTGGCGAAAGCAATTTCGGTGCCACACGGATATCACCTGTGCGGCGATAAAGATTCATTACGGTTGCCCTACGCGCGCCGCCAACTAAGACCTTCGCTAAATTATTATATACTACACCCGTTTGAAACATTTCTTCTTTGCTTCAACCGTGAATTGAATAATACATGATACATTGACTGCAACCAATCTTTTTTGCCGATTATTTGTGTTACGTAACAACTCTTCCACTGCCCGTCGGCGGGCATTGTCCGTAAATCGACAGCGACATGCATCGACTATTTTTATTATTATTCAGCCATGTTGGTAAAAGCCCGCAGCGGTAATGTTCCAACGTTTTTTGTTTTTCGATGCGCGCCGCCAAATTATAGTTCGTCTTTCTGCTTTCACGCCCACCGCCCCCGATTACCAACCAGTCCACGCAGACATCGATACATGTACGCAAATGCCATTATTGGCCGATGATAATAATAGGCACAAGCTCAAACGCGCAAGCAATGTTAGTGCAATGCGATGTTAAGCGTAATATTATGTCGTGTCATGTGGACTCGACAAGACCGATATACATAATGCGATGTGTAATGCAATTATCGAGCAGCACAACGCACCAACGCAACGCAATGGCCATGTGTAAATGATGTTTAATTGTTTTTCAAACACCAACAACAATGCCTACAACAACATTAACAACAACTCCGCCGAAAGCGTATTGCCCAAAAATGGCACTTATCTATTGTTTCATTTCAACATTGAACATCGCATCCAAATTGATGGAATTGAAAGCTGATGGAAAACAAATCAATGGCCGAAATGATTTCGGCACTTATAAGGCGGAGAGAGCGCCGGATAATCTAATGATTCTAATGAATGAAATATCGTGTTGTTATACGCGCGGGGGCGGCCGGGCAAGAGAAAGGCAATATCAGTCGCACAGCGGGGTGGTTGGTGCGCGCACGACGATTAGGATTATGGAAGTTTGCGCCGGCTTCGGCAAGAGGTGGTCCCCCTGGATGTATGGAAATCACGGTTGATTGAATTAAATCGCAAAGGGAGAGAGAGCGCGCGCACGCAAATTGCACATTTCTGCAAATCGGCAAGTTATTAGGCATGCACCCGCCGCTCTCCGCATCCGAGCGCATTATAAATCACCGATTTATTTCAATGCATGTTTAATTGCTATTTTTATTGATATCCAATCGATTCCATTCAATTACGCGCCGCATCATTAATCATTTCGTAGCTAATCGCTTCGGCCAAGTATGTGTAAAGCATGTTTTTTGATTAATTTCAGCATCAAAATTGAATTCACAATTTTTCAATTCACAATTCCAATATGTTATTTTAATCGGTTTCAATACGTGATTGTAAATTGTAAGGATTCCCAGATTTATGTGCTCAGATGTTGGTGCAGAGCGAGACGACGACGCCGAATGCTGAACGCGAGTGCGAGAACGAGGATGGGTTGGCGGGGGCGACGATAAAATTGATGAGGCCTAGTTTTTACGAGCGCCGCGCCGCCTCCCGACAGCCGGCCGACCGACCGACGCCGCCATCGATGCCTTTCCGATACGTGTTCGTATCAACAATTGACCTCTGCCGCAATCCGTACTTTCGTATTATATATACCTACAGCGATTTGTCTGTGTACGTTTTGCAACTCGTGCGTATAGTTGCGGGCCCGACATAGTAATAACAACATCGGGGCTGGAGGCAGGAGTAAGCGAGAAGGCCTAGCAAGTTCGAATTGATTAATTCGCGATTTTTATAGATTGCAAACAAAGATACGAAAATAGCCAACACGTGTGTGTGTGTGAGTGCCCCAAACGTATAACAATGTAAATATGCTCACATTTCACTGCTGTACGAGTACGTATGTGGATGGCATCTGAACGTATGTTGGCATAAATTAATTAAATTCCGCTCTAAATTTTCAATTTTATCAACCGAATGAGCCGTAATTTTACACAAAATTAATTAGCATTTTAGACATTAATATTTTCAATTACACGCATTAACCAAACGTATAATTTATTGCGAAATTTTACGGTTTAAACAAAATTGGGAGATCTACAGGAAATTGTACTCGTAATGTTCCATATGAAACGACAAAATGCTCAGTTTTACGATCAGCATTGGCTGCGTCTTGTCCGCGAGTCGATTTGGCTTTATGGGGAAATTTTAAGTTTTAAGTGTTTAATGCAATTTTCTTGTTTCTTGAACACTGCGCCGAAAACATACATTCATAAATATTTATAAAGCGCCGCGTTTTCCGCCATTCACGCGCGAAAGCTATTTACTGCTCACCAATCAAAAAAATGCACAATAATAGTAATCAAGTTATTGTTTAATTTCTTTCGCATGCATTTCAAATTCTGTTGGGCAAGTTTAAACGAATTTTGGATTTGACTCAATTACTATATGCATTTGAAAGAGTTTCACTTAATGATAAACCGCAAAATATATCCAATGACATTTGCGTAAAAACAAAATCTAATTAATTCGAAAGCGTTGGCGGCGGCAAACACGTCAATCCATTACCGAATGCAAACAGAAGCAACGCACACACATATTCCTGCCGCATTGCAAACGAGTTGACACAGATTCTGCATCGCTGCTTCTTTTTGGTTTTTGGCATTTGTGCATTGCACTCGTCGCGCGCACACTCGTGTTGTGCCATTTATTGGCCGCCGCTAGATGGATGATGCAAAATCGATGAATGAATCCTGGTGGCTGCCAAGCGTCAAGCGTTTTAAATAGCGCAACTCGCAGCGGCGGTGTAATTAATCTGGTCGTGTGTCACACACGCGCGGCGGTATGCAAACAGGCGGCCGCCAGCAAGCCGGCAAAAAGAAAGAGCGCATGCAAACTTTTCCGCCGAGCGCGCAATTAATCACTCACTGGCCATTGGCGCGTGCTTAAAGAACGATTTTTCAAGTCAACTACATCATTTTTTGCCGCATCGCCACGAATGAGGCAAACTGTACACACGTCATATTGTTCGCCACAATCCCTTTTATGGTTGGATGATGAGACATAAGATGTCGACTACTCGTCGCTTGCCGGGTGAGGGTTTGTTGCAAGTTTTAATAAACCACATGTTGCAGTTTCCGCGCGTTCGTTGCATCCCCGATGGTGGTTGACACGCACGCCTACACAAAAGAGGACGAGGACGAGACAAACACCTTAACCGCACTTGACAGACTTCAGCTAACGACTAACCTTTTAGACGCTCCTTTTCCTCATACTGAAAGTGTGCGAAATAATAATAAGTAATATTAAAGACTAATAAATCTAAATTCATTACTTGTAATAAGTGAAATATGTACTTAGTAGGTTTAACTGTTTATATAAAATAATAGTTATTGTTGTTTTACTACACATTGCGAGTTACCACCTGTACACTAACAGGATTGTGTTCTTCTTCGTCTCACGATGATTATGGAGTGCAAGTTAAAGCCGCGC
>JARJDR010001437.1:0-11323 GCA_030264135.1 Myllaena sp. GC000078
ATAAATTATTCATCTACAGATCATTAGGGAAAAGTGTATCAAATGGGAAAAGAGCAAACACATTGTTGACGGCATCAAGAACAATAGCGCGAATCGTTTGCAATATAATCGGTTTCAGTTCATCGTAGAGGACGTCGATATTGCCGTTTATCGCGTTATTCACCGAATCGTTCAACTCGGAATTGTTACCAAAGAGATAATCGAAATGCACATTAATGTCTCGTACTTTAATGTCCAAGGAAGTGTCTTTAAAAGTTAAATACTCTTTGCCTTTCTTTTGGAACTTATGACTTTGCCAGGTGCCGACTACATTCAAATTGGCTGTAATAGATTTTAAAAAGATTTTCAGTCACGATTTACTACTTTCTACTTGTTTACTTACTGAAATTGCCAATAAAATCGCCTTTGCTATCAATGTGAATTAAGAGGAAATTGCCTTTTGCCTTATACTTGGAGATCATCGTCACTGAAGGAATATGCAATTGGAGTGTGGCGTCCATGCCGTCATCAACGATCGCCACCTTACAACCGGTCAAATTGGCTGCCGCCAAACCATGAAGACTGACATTCTCGAGCACCGTTTCCAGGCGAAACGTCCGCGATTGAGTAAAATCTAACACGACTTTTTCAATATTTAGCGGCTCCAACTTTAACAAATTCATTTCGGGTATGCCGTCTTTCATGAGCGGCACTAAACGTCGAAAGTTATCCGCATAGCACTCGTTCAGATCGGGATCGGTACGATTGCAAATTTTCACCTCATCGACTAAAATCAGTTAAATTCGATTTGAATTTCGCTTCAACTTTGCATCTTTAAACAATACTTACTAATGCGTTTTTTTGCGGATGCAACAATCAAAAACAAGGTGTATATTACGAGTAAGTAGTATCGAAACATCTTACAATTAACGATAAATTACAACCGCGCACTCGAATGGCTACGCTCGAACTGAAATGGAGACACTGCCAAGATTTGATAACATCACCAAAGAGCTTTCACACGATTGTTGCGACAACGGACAACGGTCGTAGCAATCGAACTTGGCCAAGGTAAACGACCGTTAGCCGAAAAAATGCACGCCAAGGTAAAGTATGCGAAATTGCGCAAGATTTATTTTAATGAAATTGTAAATAATTCAACAATAAATAAAAATGTGAAGCCATTTGGAACACTCCTTTCTGCACGTTTAATTAGTCTGCTCTGGTGAGGAACAGATTGGGATAGAAGCGCAGCCCTTGCATTGAATCGTCCCGACAACATTTTCCACAGTTCTCCGCTGTCTGCAATCTTTCCTTGGCAAGCACCACAGATATACCTAAATTCTGCGCCAATTCTTCAGCACTTATCGAACCTTTGTCGTTAATCTATAAACAGTGTGCGAATACAAATATTCTGTTGGATCACATTTACAGAAACTCACTAATTCCTCGGTAGCGCACGCAATCATTTCGCCATCTAAACTGACCAACTGCAGCACCAAAACGCCTGATGGGAAGCGAAATAACTTGAGCGGTAATTCCATCTTCTCCATGTACTGGCATGCATGCAACAAGTCTTCGGGAGACAGCAACTCTAATCCTCGCGCTCGATTTACGCGGCAGAAAATATCTGTCAAAACCATCATCCCACCGACCTCCTCAATCGGCGATAAGAGAATATCACATATTTGTTTCGCCAAGCTTCGATAGTATGCATTATCTGATTTAAAAGCATCTCTTGTGACTGGATCTTCAATGCCAAGGCTTAATAAGTAGGATTTAAATCTAAGTGTTTCATCTTCACTGATATCCCCTTGTTTCTCCTGCAATGATCATATGGTTTGGAATGCACAGAATAGGAAGCTTTGCCAAGACCTACCCTAATTTTACTAGATATATTCTGGGACAAGCGCACCATGTCCTTGGCCATCAACATCAACTTGCTTAGGTCCTGAAAAGCAACACTAATACTCTCATCGGTTGCCTTCTGTTTCTCATGCAGACTTCGCTCGATGCCGACAATTCCTGTGCGAAGTTTAATTTGAGGTAATTTTGGCGGTGCACTGCTGCCACTTGGTTGCACCACAATTTGTTGAATGTCTAATAGCCAGCGTCTTTGTGCCAATGCGCTGTTGACCGCATCGAGTAGCTGTGGGCCGAAACCTTCCCGAAACGAGAGTTTAACATAGTTGTAGGTGCTCGTCAATTGTGGACCCTCATTCCGCTCCGCTGATGGTTCGTTTAAATACAAGACCAACTTTTGATTTCGACTAAAACTGAATGCACCCGGCGATTCCTCATTGAAAGAAACTACCAAGCAGATGGGCAGTGCAAGGCAAATCTGTCCGCCGACGAAATGACCCATTTGTGACCAGAATATCCGATGGCTGGTCACATTGACTTCGCCCCCTTCGAAATTTGTCTGAAATCGCCAATCGATTGTTGTGCAATTTTTAAGCAGTGATAAATATTTCTTACTTTTTGATTGCCATCGTACAATCGTACGTTCCTATCCTGAACGAGATGGAATTCGTTTGGTCCTAGTTCCGGCACACAATACTCAAAACGATTCATGATGTTTTGTCGTTTTGTCCTATTACATATTCTGATAAAACTTAAAAATTAATGTTACTAATCAAATATGATTGTGATGATTGTGATCAAAGCACATGCTTTGGTTACGTCGCGCTTTATAGGCAACTTGCAAAATACACAATAAACCGAGTGTTGCATAAGGAATCAATCTTTATTCTGGCATCCATCAAAATAACTTTCAAATACAAATCAGGTTAATGCTTGCCAGGACGCCATGAAATGTCACCAATGCCTTGAAATGCCCGTTTCAAGTTCCCGCCGTCCGCCCATTTCGCATTCATATAATTATCATCGTCATCCTTTTCGAGCTTCTTCCACTCCTCCTGCTTGCGATAGGCGTGCAGCATCATTTCCTTGCGCTCGGCCTCGGTGAAGACGGGCTCGCGTCCCGGTGCGCCTGATCCACGTTTCATCAACTTCACAATCACCTTGCACGACTCCACGCGACCGAGATAGTCGCCCAGCGTCTTCCCCGGCTCGCGGTATAACTCCTTGCCGCAGAACCATGCCTGCGCCGTCGCCGGATCAATCACCTGCAGCGCGGCCTGCGTGCCGCTCAGGTCCTCCACGTTCTCAAACTCCATGCGGATGACATCGTGCGGCGGCAGCTTCATCGGGTAGACGATCGTCACGGCGCCGCGCAACAGATCGAGCGCACGCTGCACCGTTTTCAGCGTCAGCGTCTGCTGCTCCTCAACAAGCTTGCGCGAGATGATCGCACGCGCCTCTTTCACAGTGTTGTTGAGCACATCCTGCATCTCTTTGCGCGGCGCCTTGCCATTGCGCCGACCGATCGGGTCCTTGTTGTACGTGAAGCCGCCGCTCGGTATGCACTTGTCGCCGTAGACGTCGACGCGCTTCAGCTCCTCAACCTGCTCCTCGGTGAGACCGAGTATCTCCGGCGGATAGAGTGTGCCGTACTTGGCGAGCTCTTCGATCTCGCAGCACACGCGATCGATCTTCAGCCGGCCGTTGTAAATCGCTGTGATGGCGTTGACGAAATCGTCCACGGGCGTCTTCAATGTGCTCTCATACAGAAATTGACTTTGATCGTTGTTCTTCACGTGGACGATGACCATCTTGATGCGTTCGTTGCAAAAGCTTGCGTTGCTTGCGTGTATATAAATGGGATAAAGGGTATAAAGCGAATGAAGTTTCGATATTGATCAAACAAACAAATTGCGCGGAGAAACGTTACTAAGGAAACAAGCAATGCGCATCAATTCGCATGAAATCTTGTTTGGCCGCAAGTAATTAAACGCCTTCACCACGGACGACGATGTTCAAAATAATGCTTGTTGCAATCTAATTTTGCAATCGAGCAGAGCAAACGCGACCGATAACGATTTCTTCTTACAGCACCTTTCCTTTCACATTCTCCGCACCTTTACCCGTCGTCGTCGTTGTGCGATGTCCATTGCGTTGCACTTGACTTTCTGCAAGTCGTTTTTGTATTCATTCCTTATTTAATCATTTCTATTGTCCGCTGGATTATACGCTATGCAAACGAAAACGAAAACGAGAACAATCTCCATCGAACATTCGAAAATGGTCGAATTTTTAATTAAGCGCCTTCCGCTCACTCTGCAATCAATAATCCTATGTTTTCTGTTTAAAATAAAGTCTAATTGGGTGAAAACAATGAGATTGTAGCATATAGGAGGAGATATCGAACATCGAACATCGAAAATGACGATTTCTTTTTAATAGGAAGGAATGAACGAACGCATTATACAATTCATACGAAAATAGAAAACATCAAAATATGCACTGCTCGCCTATCCTGTGATTACCTTTCAATATCAATTACAGTCGTTGTCATCGTCAAATCAAAGGTTTGAATAAGTATGGCAAACAAATATGGAAAATTGCATAATGTGCTGCTCGCTCATGCCGTGATATTATTTTTTAACTGTTTTGCACGAACGGCAGCCGCCGCCGCCGTTGCGCGCGTGATGTGCAATCGAGGAAAGAAGCTCCGGCGCGCACGGCATGCATTTGCAAAATTGGCATGCAAACTATTTAAAGCATAAATTGCAATTAAGATTGACTTGATATTCTAGCGTGGATATCCGCGCTATATAAAAATGCACATTTCCATTCTTCGCAAATGGTTAATTTCATTTGTCACGAATATTTCGCAATCACGGTGAAATGGAAATGCATTTAATTGTTAATAAAATTGCGGAATTGTCACGAAAAACGGAATCGTCGCATTACTGCACGTTAGCAATGTGCACTCCATATACCTACGTTCCTCATTAGTAACGGCATATAAATTCATCTCTAATTAATAAACGTGTGACGTTATTGCGCGTATTATTGAGTAGAATAATTTATTGCGCTGGCCAACGATGTGCCGGTGTGATGGTTATGAATCGTTATGAATGGTTATGGAAGGGAAAGCAATTTTTGCGATTTATTAATCATACATTGCGCGGAAATGACGACGTCATTTTCTGATTAATAATTTGGTGCACGAAATGAGAAATGTGAGAGGCAAATTGGTGGCAAAACGATCGAGCTGTACACTTCTTCACGGTCAGGTGCGCAAACTACGAAACGAATTACAGCTATCATTAGATAGCCATGCTTTGGCACAGATAGGCCCCGGCCGTACAAGAACAACAACAACAGTGTGCAAAATGTTAAACGTCAGGTATTAATCGAAAACGAACGCAAAACCATTTCGAATGCAACCACTTTTTCCAACCGATGGGGATGCGTAAAAACACGATCGACAAAATCGAATAGATACATCTGCGCATTTGATTTACGATTCGTTCCAAAACGAAATTGAAAACATCCATTGGTGTGAGAGGTGAATGGCTCAATAACGCACGATGCGTTGTTATTGTTACTCCAGCGTCAGCGCTACAACTTAAGACATCACACATTTCATTCGCACGTCATTATTCTTTCTATTTGCGACTGTTGGTGATCGCTGATGGCAAATGAAAATATAACTCTTGAAATCTATAAATCAAAATCCCATTCCGCTCGCCGACGGTTTGTGCGATTGCAAAGAAAGGCAACATGACATTTAATGCATTCTAGTGATGATTTATGCACTCGCTGTATCTGTTCGATGGTAAGTAATATTGATTAATTGCATTGGACAGCAACCATATTCTCGTCACGCCAATCAGTATCAACGCAATGTCATGAACGCAACCTTGCTCGTAGTTTGGCGTTTTTAAGCCTGCAAATGAAGCATTTCTCTCCCATTATTATCGATTTTGAAAATTTTTACAACCTAGACAGCAAATTGCAGACGAAGAGTAGAGTAGGTATACACGGTCCAATGCATTAGCCGCAGCGAAAATTCGTTAACAATCGACAATTGTTTGTTGTTAGAGTCGGTCGGCTGCAAGTTGTATGGTAAAAACGGGAAAACGAAAAACCGTCGCACGACACCGTAAACGCGCGTATAATCATCAGGTATAATTAACACAGAATGCATTTGTTGCTTCCTTCCCCGCACGCGCACTTCTTTCGCTCGTTTTTTGCAGGCAACATTCTTCTAACTCGCGACGCGTTTTGAAAGCGAATGTTTTCCCACTCACCAAGAATTTTCTTCTTCGTCCACCTTCGCCTTCGCCTTTTTCTCCACAATAATTATCATCGTTGGCAGAAGTCACAAGGTAACTACTTATTTAAATGATGTGTAATGATAATATAGAGAGGTACCTTCTAGACTCTAGAGAAAGTAATGCTGAAGTCCCTCAATCATATTAATGTTCCAAATTATAACAACATTTAAGAAAAGCGCATCGAGTAATTGAAAATTATCAATAAATCAAATTTTGAACCGAGGACGATAGTATCAGTAATTACACCATTATCTAATAGGATCATCAAATCAAAATCAATATGAAGAAATAATTAGACCGATCCAAAAAGTTTCGGAATGGAAAAGACGCGCCGGCGCCGCATCGAACAAGACAACGACCGAGTAATATGCAGTAGAAGCGGAAACATTAGGTGGTGGTCGACGGTCTTCCAAGCGCTATAAAAGTGAAGGGGCATGAAGAACCTGACGACATTCGCGTCTTCTCCGATCGTAGAAGCACTTCGTCGCCTTCGAAGTGATCATGCGCTCGCACAATATGAAAGCTATCGTAAGTTTTCCGCGACTAAAATTATCAAACTGCTACTACCGTTGGACTTGTTTTCAGTTCCTGCTGGGTGTTACACTCGCGTTGGTCTATGCGGATCCGTTGAAGACTTCGCCAGACGCAACCGAATCGAGTGGCAGCAGCAGCAGCGGCAGCACTAGCAGCAAGGATGTAAAAAGCGCCACGGTGGTGGCGGCCGCCTCCTCAGCGACGCCGTCCAAACCCGCAGCAGCCGCTTACTACGCCACCCGCACGCCCACCTTCGTCCAACTCCTCCAGCGGCCGATCTTCGGCACGCACCACCAATCCACAGGTGGCATACCGCAAACGATGCTCATCATAGCGCAGCCCGCGCTCATTCCGCACAACTTGCTCTACAATCAAGCATCCACAATGCACGCGCAACAACTTCTCAACTATTTCCACGGCAATCCAGCAGCGAAATATCAACTACTCTACGGTTACCAACCCTCTCAGCAACCGGCCAACCCTTCGCCTGTCTACTACGCTACACAGCAACAACATCTGCAACAACAACAACCACCTCCACAACAGCAACAACAGTATCAGCAATACTTTGCACCGCAGCATTTCGCCAACTATTTGCAGCACTTTGCCAGCGTGCCGCAATCGCATTACGCCACCGCTCAGCAGCCGGCTGCCACGTACACATCGGCAATGCCTGAAGTGCAGTACACCGCACAACCGGCGGCGGCGACATCACCCGCCCAGCAATATGTTTTGCATCAGCCCGCCTCGCACTTCTACAGCCAAGGCCCGCAGACGTTTACACCGCAAACCCCGACCGCTGCTGTTAGCCCAACGGCGGCGAGCGCTGGACAAGGCATTAAAACCGCCGCGCCCATTATCACCGGTTTGGAGAATTTCACGCCTGAACAGCAGGCGCAGATCAAGGAGCAGCTCAGCCAGCACTTTGGCGGCGCGGCACTCACCCAGCTTAATGGCAACTCGGTGCAGGTTCAGCAGCCCGAGACATACACCACCGCCGCCAAGTACCGCATCGAGGTAGAGAAGCGACCGGAAGTGGACTACGTCTCCGTGCCGGTGCAGCCATACCATCATCAGCAGCATCAGCATCATTTGCAACTCCAGCAGTTGCAATATTCGCGCGGCGAGCATCGCCAACCGCAGGAGAAGCAAGAGACGCAAACCGAAGCCAACAATTTCAAGGCGGCGGAGGTTGACATCGATCCCTATCGGCGCCATCATCACTACCATCATGCACAGTATCAGCAGCAGCAGCAGCAACAGCAGCAACAGGAACAGCCACATGCGAGTAATTACGCCACGCAGACGTACAATTACCGAACGTCTCAATAAGTTAATTAATTATGCAAAGGCGTGAAGAAGGTGGTAGAAATTTTCTATTTTTTCATGTTACCATAGATTTAAGGTTTCCAAAGAATTCGTTTAGGCTACTTCTACTGATGCAATTTGTATATAACACGCACTCAAACTACTTTTGTTGACTTACTTACTTATTTACTTACTTGTTTAGTAACTTACGTTGTTGACGGGTGTAAGATTGAAATAAAAACGTGCAACTGCGCATCATGATGTGTCGCGATGCAGCAGCATGCAGATATGTTATAGAATTACGATTTTCCATTCCGGCAAATGAAAAAAAAACACTCAATTGGTTGCCTTTCGTTCGCCATTTCACTGCGCACCCAGTGATGGTCGTCTCTATTCATGCAATTATAATCATTGAGATGACTTCCGCTTCGCGTCGGGATAACGATCTACAATGACGCATGACGCCGTGTTTGTATTATTGAGAAAAGACGTGCAAGAAGAAGTGGCGGATGGATTATGTCGTTTTTCATGCGCTAATGAAAAATGCGATGAGCACTGATATGTTGGCTGCGACTGCGGCTGATGATGATGGTAATGACAATCTATAGATTTACGACGCCAGAAAACTTTCGAATCAGATCAGTGTTGGTCTCAATTAGATTTTAACTATTGTATGATACCGCGCCGTGATGTAAACCCTATATCCAATTAACATCAATGCTGATTGTGAGCACGATGAATGAAAATAATGACATTAACGAATAATATTGCTTGAAAATGTATGCAACAATAACAGCAACAACAACAATAAACTGAATATGAAGGTAATTGCACTTCCATATAAGGATGACAAAATTTGCATTAAAAAAGATAACTAGAAACACACCCATTAACATATGGTTAATGGGATAAAATTAAAATATTTTAATCTATTGCTTTTTCAAGCAAGCAATAACGGAAGAAAAGTTTGGAATTCGAAGAGATAGTTTGGTTTAATCAATTCGACTGGTCGTGATGCACACACTCATCATTCGATGAGCCGATAAGCCTAATCAATAAGGCATCGGTCACGATGTGTGGCTGTGTTTTCTATAATTGCAAAGCGAATTCGCAGGCAGATGCAAAGTGACAGCTTCCATGTTACACGCATCGTGAACGATAATTAGATGTCGTGCCTCCCGCGCAAACCTCAACCAGATTTATTTTGATATTAAACACTTTGAGATGATGGACGGCAATGTTTGAAACATCTTAATAGCAACGATTATTTAACCATAGATGATTTAAAAATCGCTCATCATCGTTGATGAGAATGATGACTTAATCCGACAGATAGAAAGTATTACGTACTTAGAACGTTTGAAATAAGTACATACATTCAAGTATGTAATGTAAATCAATCGAACTGAATTCCGAAAATGAAAAATGATACACTCACGAAATTCTCATCCGAAGTGTAATTGAATATTTACTTTCATTCATTTGCTAATCAAGGCAAAGCAATTAGTTAAGCAAACATCTCTACATTACACTCGTATAGGATAAGTACAAGAAGCTACATATATGCTATAACTTTAATTGCAATTGTTCTCGCTGGTAATTACATTGTAAAATGCGCCACTTACTAGCGTAATTAGCTTCTCAAAAAAGACCGTGCGTGGTTAATGACGCGTTATTCATAATGTGACAGTCCCAAACAAACGCTCGTCTTAATTAATTTTGCTAAAAGCGCAGCAACATTGCGCCGATTTTTTCCGCTCATCCTTACGACCACCGAAAGAAACCGAATTCCATCCATTAAATATTATGACGGCTGCGTTTTTATAGAAATGCCAAATAACTCGATCACATGCCTTTTGCAAGACGAGGAAGTGACCGCGTGCGGCGTAAATTGAGCGCGCATATCGTAAAAAGAAAGTGTTAAAAATGCGTCGAATCGATAATCTCCTTAATTTTGATTGAAAAGTGAAACCATTTTAGCGCAATTCCCCGAAAATTGAAAAATGATGGCTAATCCCGAAAATACCAACGAAATTGTTCAATAAGTATTGACATGTGTGTTACAATTAGGATGTCAATATCCGAGGCACAAAAAAAAAACTACGCAAGTACAAAGTTTCTCTTCAAACCTCCAAGTAATAGTTTTTGATAGACATGTGTGAATTCGACATGTTTGAGCGCAATAGCGTTTTACATAACAAACCACAACAATTTTGCACCTTCTCCGCTGTCGCGTCGCTTTGCTGGGTTTCACTTTTCATAATTTTCAGCGCAACTATTTAATTATTTCGTTTCACATACGCTTCGGCCTTTAAATCGCTTTGCACGCCCATGTGTGTGCGCTCTTCATGGTGATTAGAAGAAAGTGGATGTTAGGAAGTCGCTCAGATTCGTATCTAACCGTGTATAATTTATGCATAAATCGGACGCGCTCGCGCCCATCTCGCGGACAACATATTATACGACTCGGACATCTCATCTATATCATCGGAAATGCGTGTGACTGTAAATGCAACGCACCTCGCACATTTCTCACCTTGCATTCACCCGAGAGACATGCAAAACCTATAAATTACTGCCGAAAACAGTTACCCGAATCACTTAATATGATAATCACTTATTCCGAGTCGAAACAATTCAGTATTATATCATATAATTGCATTGTTAAATGGTGAATTGTGATGACTGGCATAATTAGAATGTGTACTGAGTAGGGAGAGTGAAAAACAATTACCAACATTCAAATCAAATTAGAAATGCGCGTAAGTGACGAGTGAACGGGTGTCCCAGTCCCTAACGCACATCTTCCATGCGTAATCATCATTATCAAGCCAGCGACTTTTTCCAATTAAACGCGCGGCCGAAAATAAACTGGCGCGTAATTAATTGCGCGCACAATCAACTCCTATTCGCGCAAGTTGAAGTTAATCAATTTTAACCACCGAGTAGGTACTGCTTGTAAGACGCCTTTTTGCCGCAGACGATCTGCAAACAAACCGTATTAGTACACAAGTACACATCGCTTTTGATTTCGGCGAAATAATAAATAAAAAATTATTTGTTAATTGATACTTTCACTATACTCGCAATACGCATTAAAACCAAATTATAGATATTCGACGTGGAAATCGTGATCCGCGTTATCGTCGTAACGAAACGGTAATTGCGATCGGCGCGTGCCAAATATTGATGATGATGATCAGCTCGTTGACTTTATGCTCCGGCGATTAATTAAGAAATCATCGCTCTCATTACTCATCCTCTTCCAACAGCATCCGCACAAGACCATCCTTCTAGTCTCAAAGTGAAATTGA
>JARJDR010001439.1:0-11973 GCA_030264135.1 Myllaena sp. GC000078
CATTAGGTAAAATTCCAATAGCAAATTTGGGCACAGAGACGAAAACGGTCAAACCAGCTATTGAACGTTTTCCGGCAATCGTATTTAACGACAACTACGATGCTGATGAAAGCGATGATGCCATCCGTGATTTGGACGCGAAATTAAAGTGTAAACTATTGAATGAGTGTATGCAAATATCGACAGATACTGATCACCATCCATCTAGTCTTCAGTCAATGCCATTTTCACATGTGTATATTTCAGTTCCTATTATATTAATTATTGTGACATGCTTAATTTATTATTAAGAGTTATATTTGTGCATAAAGTTGTAATCGTGCCCCATACAAATAGCGATAGTTTCCGTTACAGCTCAGTGCATTTCACTCAACCTAGCGCGTAAATAAAAATGAACGGAAGAAAGCGCACGTTTATCACTAGTTTCTGCGATTAATATTATCAGAAAATAAATATTAGGTAAATATGTACATTAAATACAGGTGTGAACCGTGTGAATATGGTTTATGTAATGTCGTCTAGGAATGAGTTTCTTTTGTAATTTATTCGAATAACCATGACGCGAAAATGTACATATGGTATCTGATCATCAGCAGAATAGTGATAATAACATCTTTCGCAAATATTGATACTGGGGTAAAAGAAACAATACAATTATAATCTCTTTATTTTCAAATGTATTATTTGTTGTTAGTTGAAGGTTAACGTTTACTACGAACCGAGTGTTCTTCTTCTTTTTCTTCTTCGTTTTCTTCTTATCTTAAACTTTATGCTTGTATTATATATGGCGTTGTGCTGATATTGTGGTACAGAAGTCCAACTAGTTTATTTTCTTTTTATATTTCTGTTGTTGTGCTTGATTTTCTGGCAGAGTCCGAAATTGTTAGATTGTAATCTGATTAGGTGCAATTCCTTTAGCAAGTTTCGGTACGGAGACGGAGACGGTCAAACCAGCAATCAAGCGTTTTTCGGCCAATGAGACCGAAACGTTAACTGACGACAAAGATTTACCTTTAATTCCATGCTTTATATAAGGTTGCTTCCTATAGCTGCCACAAAATTTGTAATCGATTTTTGAGTGCCTTTTTCTCAACCAATTACATTCAAACTTTGCACACTTACTCATTTCCGATGACAACACATGAAAATTAAAAAAAATTCAAAAAAATTCAAAAGGATTTTTTTTCTTCCATGCTTTATATAAGGTTGCTTCCTATATGTGCCACAAAATTTGTAATCGATTTTTGATTTTTGATAGTCGGTGACGGCAGGTGATGACAAGTGTGTTGTCACTATCGTTTAGTCAGTGAGTTATTTTATTTGCACTGCTTTTAATAGCGGTTCATTTCATCACGGCGTGGGTTCTTTTTATGAAGCTTACATAGATTTTCGCACTTTTTTACGCCACCGAGCGGCGAATTACTTTGAAGTTTTATGTAAACTGCTTAATTGGTTTTTCTATTGCTTGCCGACGCTGTGACTCATTAAAACTGTCTCGCCATCAAATCAATCGAAGATCATTAAGGTTTTATATTGTGCGCAAAGAAAAATGCATTTCACTATGACTTTACAATTGATCACTTCTTATTAATAATTCTCTAGTTTTAAACAATTCTGGAAAAGTTTGAAGGGGTTGCCGGTGAATTGTTTTTCCGTATTCGCGCAAGTCACTTTTGCGAAAGCTACATTCATTCATTTTATTTTTCATTACGCTTCGCCGCGAAAACGACAGGAACAAAGCAATAGTCCTTCTTTCGCCACCCTATCGTAATGAAAACCAAGGGCGAGATGAAGAAAGAGAAGAAGAGAAGAAAAAAAAACGAAAACTTTGTGCGAAATCTCGGTTAAATTTGCGTCGCAAAGACGATCAATCATTCATAACCAAATTGAATTCGGTCTTAAGAAATGCGTTCGCTCGTTTCTTCCAAATTCACTCTTCACCTCCTGCCCACCCACTTCAGCGATCCACTTCTTTAATCTATTTTTCCCGCCCTCACGTCATTCTTTTCTTTCGGTAGCGTTTCTGCGTCTTTGATCGGAAAGCTCCTTCCGTTGTATTTGCTCTTTATTGCATTATTCCTGGTCGTAGTTATTGTCTAAATGTTGCTGTGTTTCCCAAATTTGTTTATTGCCAATTGCATAATACATATTTCGTCTTCATACTGAATGGACCAAGACAAACGCAAAAATTTTGCTTTTTTTTATTGTCGCTTGCGTGTATTTTACCCTGCATTGTATTCGTGCATTTTATTCAGTTATTCATTTGGTTACTTTAACCCAATTCGCATGCAATTTATGACTGCGTTTCATACTTTTTTTTTGCTGCTGCGGATGGAAGACGCGCAGAATTTTTTATTTGGCATGCCTGTTTATTTCATTTATTTCATCGCGTCCCAACTTATTGCGCTGCGGAGTTTCTTCGCATCTTCATATCGGCGGCGAAACGAATGAGCGAACGGCGCGCCGGGGCAGGACTTGGTGGAGGAAAAACATTAAATTAGGAAAAGTGCCCGCATCAGAGGAAAAAGCGGTCGTGTCTTTCGTCGACGAACCGCGGATGAACGGCAAACGTGTTCGGCAATGAAAGCGAGAGAAAGAAAGCCAATACTGGGCCGGGACGATGATGAAGGCGCCGGGCGTTTGGCGAAGCAGCTGCGTGCCAAAAAATCCAGCAGCACACAGGCGGGGCAGCGCCGTGCACACCCTAATTTATTATGCTCGCGATGAATGAAGTTTGTCAGCGATACTTTTTAATAATGCCTCCGCACCGCTGCGCCCACGAACGAATTCAACCCTTAACTTGAGCTCAAGACGCAGTTTTCTCATAATGCGCTTGTTTTTTGCTGTCGGCTGCAGCTTTCTTCAGGTCTGTTTCCGCTGTCGTAATTTATTTTCGAGAGCGCATCGGCCAGCTTTTACGTTCATATTTTGAGGTCTGTTTTTATTCGTCGTTAATTAAGTTCCAATGTGTCATTTGAAGGAGCCACCACGTAATCATAATTTTAATTTGTTTTATTTTGTTTGTTTCAGGTGAGTCTAACGTTGTCCACCAATGAGCTAAACGGGTACGTTCGTCTTGCGCCTTATTTATGGGAGCGAAACATTAATCACATTCCTCCTTCGTATTGTAATTAACAGTAAACACGATGATTTAACGGCAAGGGCGGCAGCGGAGCGTAACTCGTACATAATCACTTAATTATTAACAATTTGTGCGCATGTTCGCAGCCAATAGTGAGCGGCGCAATAACAACATATCTTGGCAAACGGGTAGGCACCGGCGCGGCGTTCCCACCAAAGCAACCGTTTCGCCTATGATTTAAGATGTGGCAATGTACAAATTTATATTTAAGCATGGGGTACAGTTTAGCTTTATGCGAAAATAATAACAGCTAAACTTGTTGCTCATACAAATAACTTTCCATTTGCTAACCATGGAGAATGATTCAAACGAGGCTAAAACTTTTTATATTCATTTCATTCAATGTATTATAATTAGAGTAGTTTACTTTGGAGAGGGTTGAATGGTTTGATTGTTATGCTCGGATATGCGAAGCTACTTGACAGAAATGCTATACGGCCAAAATATAATCCTATGCTATGTGCGACATCTTCTATATTCTCAAATCCGCCATTCAAACGCTCAGGGTGACACCTTCCCCTTCCCCTGCCCCAAAACTATTTATTACTTGTAATGCAGATGCAACCGTGCGTATTTACTCATAGCATCCACACATTGGGATGAACAGGGGGTGAGGGAGTGTTTTTGTTTGTCTTTGGGATGGTTAACATTCCGGCAAAGGTATTGTTGCTGGCTTTATGCATGACGCAGAAGATTTGCATCTGGCCGTCATAATATTGCCGAGATTCGGTGTGGACACTGGACAGCTCTTGGACAGCACAATGCGCACACCCTCGTCTTTGAATGCGTTATGCTGAGGTATGTGGACGATTGTTCTAGTATCTCTTTGACACATGAGGAATTTGTAGCATTTCTTCTGGCGGATTTAGGAGAAATTATAAACCACCACCTTAGTAAATATACGTAAAATCGTGGACACGTTCAATTGGCATTTATGGTAAAGTAGGTTTCCATGGAGACAGTTATATTTGGGACAATCGTTTCTCGTTCCAAATTGTCACTCTTTCACGCTGAGCAGTTGGAACACATTTGAGCCAAGGACGACACGAAACGAGGTTATCTTATCTTTTCGAATGACCCTGTTTAGGCCCGTCTTACGACCGCTAGCTATTCAACGGCGTTGCCCCTGGGCTTACCAGTAGATGATATCATTGTGCGCTTTCAGCTGCTGCGATAAATGTTTATTGTTACTTTTTCGCATTTACCGATTTTGTTGGTTCATCGTTTTCATTGTCGTGCGTATTTAATGGGGATGATCATGTCTTGTGAGTGAAAACCGATGGGGAGTGGTGCCAAGGGGTAACTCTCGCTTTCTCCCTGAGCCATGCGCATCTGTTTGCGTTCTGGGGTGGCGTATGAAATGGAAATTTTGATTAGCAACCCCTCTCTCTACATCCCTTTTGCCCTTCGCGATTAGCATTATGATTACTTTAATTAATTATTTACACGTCTACAGCGTTGTGCCACTGGTGCACGTGTCATGCAATTCGTGTTGGGGATATGAATTATTGAAATCGTCCTTCAGAACAAAAGCCAAAGTTTTACTTAATAAATTTTTGCCGTACATTTATAACGGAGATAATGTCCGATTAGTATTGGAGCTGGGTCCACAAGCAGAATGCAAACATTCTAATTTGCTTAATGCGATCCATTTCACTCGACTGCTCTAGCTTAATTCGTGATATTAAGTAAAACTAATGACCTCCGTCCATGGATAAAGCGAATTCATAAAATAAAAACATATCTCATTTTGGTAACTATTTCTGTATAATAGTGCTAATCTTTCGCTGGGAGTTCGTCCTTTATTCTTCATTTAATCCTCCTATTATAATCACTCCGTTTTTTATCTGCCGACACTTTGAGCCTCTTGCGCTGTTTTGAGGCCCGGCTGATATCTGCCGGATACTTTGCAAGTTATAATCTTTTAATGCCTGTCTTCTTCCGAGCCAGATCATTTCCAACTTTTAATATCGAAAGATGGTTGGATAGATTGCCGCCAGATCCACTTTAACATTAAAATCATGTGCAAATACCCCCATATTTAGTCACTTGCTGAAATTCACACATTGGGGAGGAAAATTAGCAGCACGAATATCGACGAGAGGGAGGGAAGGAGAGAGAGAGAGAGAGAGAGAGAGAGAGAGAGCGAGGGAGAGACTGTATATTATTTCCGGTTCATCACCGTCCACTTCGATTTCGGAATCGGTCAAATTAAATTTATTTCATTACCCACATGCGATGGCCGTTTAACGTGTGGTCCTGTTCGCTAGGGGTACGATGCTGATGCCTTAGTTCGATAAACCAACAAATCGGGTCAGCAGCAACGCTGTGGCAAGGATGAGCAGTCGGGGTTGCTTCGATCGGTAGTTGGAGGAGGTGGAATGATGAAATTGCTTTCGCACCTACTGCGCGCAAGCCGTTTGCTAACTGGCTGGGTATAAATACGTAGCTGAGCGTCGGCGCCGGCCGGCGATGGGATGAGTTTTGGCTGGCATAGTGGGTGGGTGGTTGGGTGTTATAGATTGCCCGTGCGCGTGTTGAGGTTATTGCAAACGTATGGAGGACACGGCAAGAGGGTCGTCCGTTTTGTATCGAGATCTACCTCTCTCGATCTATTTATACAGATGGAGGCGAAGAAGGGTCGTGTGCGCGGACGGGCCCCACCACTTTTGCTCTTTTGCGTTACGCTCAAGCCGCCCAAAACTGTGTCAATTTATCCTGCGTGTGGATATCGCGCGCAAGTATTTAAGTGCCCAAAAAGTACCGCTGGCGCCGAGGGCGAATCGAATGGAGGTTGGGATTCGTTGGAATATTGAAAAGATGGCTGGTCATATTGATTTTCGTCAACTTTGGGAAACTCGGATTTCATTTGAATTTTATCTCGAGTTTCTATCGGTTTATTGAGGTCGAAGAATGATTAAGATGCGCATGGGGAGTAACTTATCTATGGCTCGCGATAATTACGTCCTTACTCAGTCAGACCCAACTGTCAGACGTGTAACTTTACGGTAGATAATTCAAGTAATCTGATTGACAATTTCTATTGGAGGTTTTTGGAACTGGTCACATTTGCAGACGCATCACTGTTTACCTAGCATGTTGGCGTTTTTATTAATTTTCATTTCCAGACAAGCCCCTGCGATTTGACCCAGCCTTGGCATCCGGGTGTGTAATTACTTTCATGTCTGACTCTCATTACTCTTCATTTCGCACAAAATGAAGCAGGGACCTTGACGGGAGTGAAAAATATTCTTAAAAAAAACAGCGCCGTGCAAATTGAATCGAATCCGACACGCAAAGATATCCAGGGGTCCTTGACACGGCGTGGGTGCGTCCCCTCTGATTACTTGGCGTATTAGATTATTTACTAATGTGGAAAAGTAGGACATCGAAAATGAAAACGTGGCTCACACGCATAACTAATCAAGTGTGCTTTGCTCATCTCGCGTGGGTTACTTAATCATCCGATATTCTTGCTGCGCATATCCTTGGAGGCCTTCACACACCCTGGACATCGAGACCAAAGTTTTCTGATGGCGCGGTAACATGATTACCATTTCTGCGTAGCATTTCGGTCCGGTGGGAAGGTGATTCGTTTCTCTTTTCCTTTTTGCTTAATTAACTTATTCCCTCAGCTCGTGGGATCCTAGCCAACGCATAGTATGTGTCAACGTAGAATGTATAATGTTGTTTCCTCCTCCATCTCGATTTAGTTTTTATTCAGTCATTTCGACGCTTCACACTTTCTCATTAAGTTGCCGGCGCGGCGTTCTAATGATTATTTTTGCCGCTTCGTATCTTTATTATCTTCGTATTATATCCTTTCAGGCGTACTATCCGTGCGCTGTTTAGCCAATTTTAATTCCGACCTCGTCTGCCACTCGCCTTAGTCTTTTTTTTTTGTCCTGGTGCTCATCGTGTTCGTCCTTGCCAATACGCTAGCACACGCGTGGCAAGGATGGAGAGCAGTCGGTCGACGAATGCGCCAGTCATTTTTCGTTGAGCCTCGTGTTTTTTGTTCTTGTGGGCGAGCGAATGAGAAACCGGGGCGGTTGTTGTTTTCGTTTTTCCAGACGCGGCACGTGAGTAGTTTTCATTTTGCCATCGTCGGGCTTGAGCGAAGATTTTTATGAACGCTTCCGCCGCTCATCGTTCTTGTGTTGGTGTCTATCTATTCTTTTCATTTTGCGTTGGTGAAAGTCATCATAATATGTGGATATTTAGTGCTGGCGAGCGAGGTATTATATTGCTTTGTTGTTGTGCCAGTTAATTAATTCGCTTAATAAAGCATTTTTCATGGCGATGATATACAATCCGCGCTTGCATTTTATTTCTCTTAGCTTCAAATAATTCATTTCTAGCGTATTGCGATAAATTAATATTTTATTGTTATATTTTTATATCTGTCACTTCGTCATTGCTGGCTGCTAAATCGAAATTAAACTGAAAATTTAATAAATTTTAATAATCCAGATTCGAACGGCACATATGCGAACTTCCAACTTTAATTAAACGCCGTATATTCATTATGTTCTCTTCCACCATATGACCATACATATTTTCGGAACATTTCCATTGCAGATCTAGTAATAACTTTTTCATTTATTCATTTGCAACCGCCATTTATTATTTATTTGATCATCTTTTCGCACTATTCCCATGTGACGTAATGTCCAACAGATAATTAATACTAGCATACTTATTAATACCGAGTAAAAGAGAGTATTTTCAGGAATACGCATGAGCTTAGACTTTACTAACTTCATTCTTGATGAACGCTACTGAAATCAGGTCAAAGTGCTAATCGCGAATCTTGTTAGTTGCTGTGCACTGCTATTGCACTGTCGACTTTTGCCGCAACGAGCATGAAGAGTAATTAAGCCCAACACTGCCTGCCGCGGGGTACGTTCTGTGCCGCATTGCGAACTTTTCTAAAACCGAATCATCCGACGCCAGTATGCCATGCCCAACCTTCCACTTCCATTATCTATTATCGACAAGAGATAGCAAATGCGAAAGCATCGGTCGTCGTCCGGTAGTGCTTTTAACAACTTTCGTCAACTTTGTTGCAAGCGTCGACAGCACCCAACCATTACCGGTTACATCGACGGCGCGCCATTAACCTCGTTAGCGTTTTCTTTCTTTTGCTTCATTTCCGCGGATTCTTTGCGTGTTTAATTTGCAACCTCCTCTGGTTGAGGTGAACTTCACCATTTGCAAAGCCGAGAGGTTTTAGCATTATTCTTCTGCGTCTAGACAAATATGTTGGAATGCCTTTGATCTTCTGATGCGTTGAATCCTGTTTGAATGGCAAACTTTTAATTCTATAATGCTGACGTGTTGTTTCATTCGCAACGATATAAAAACGATGAGACAGAGTGGAGTTATAGTATATTTGCCGTACGCCGAATTAATCCATTTATGTTGATGGATTTTTTGCCCGTTTTGAGCTGGGTCTGTCTGATTTGTGCACTCGTTGCCGTTGGCGAGGTTAAGTGTCTAGACATTTGCCATATTTTTGTTTTCTAATTATTACTTAAACTTCACAAAATATTAATTTAGACCTTAATTACCTAATATGTATCAAGCCATTTAAATAGTTGTATTTTTAATTATCGCATACTTTTCTTGATAGAAATTTGAAAAGCTAAAGAAGTAACTCATGAATTTCAGTATTGTGCATTTCAGGGCAGACTATCCTCTGCATTTGCACTGGAGATGCCAATGGCAAAGGCAATCTGCCGTATGCATTCCGCCCAGTGCAACTCGCGTTAAGCGTGAAAAGTAACATGCGCTCAAAGAACGGATTTTCTTTTGTCCAACATTTCACAACGATTTTTTGTTCCAGTTCCATCACTGTAGCAACCCACTCGCCAGTCGCCTTTTGTCGACGGCATATGTCTGTTTTTCCATTTGCGGCAAAACGGGGAAGAAACCCAAATGTGCGATAATGTTATTCGAGTTACGTGATGCAACCGCGAAATATTCTTTCGTGTTACATCTTCAAATCATATAATAAGAAATTGTTTTATACCGATTTTGCCATTTTGGTCGTCTCAAGTTTCTGATCGAAAACATCGGCATTCTGCATCCAAGATCGTTTACAATATTTGGCGAAAAAATTGTTTGCGCACTATAAAACTATAGTGCGCCGGTAGCACCGTGAATGAAAAGCGACTAGAAGAAGAAGGCTTCAGACAGTGTGGCGGCTGGACAAAAAAAAACTAATATAAAAGTAGCGTTTCGATCGTCCCGGCAACACGTTATCTGGGTGCTCGCCGAAGCGGCAGCAGCGTACGCGGGACGGTAAAGTTTTGTCAAATCTAAAAAGGATAAAAGTTGAAAAATGATAAATTTGTTTTTTTTTTCGCCAGCGAGTAGCATGCGTCCGTCCGCCCGCGCCCGTCTACGTCGACGTCTGCTCGTTCGCAATCAAACTTTTCCGCGTAGTTTTATCGCTTTTATAGCCTTTTTTCTCCTGCTCCTGTACCCCAACTGCGAGTGTTTTCTTTTCGGTGGGCTCTCGCTCTAGTCGGCGCGGCGCCGAAGAGTGGAGTTTTATTAAACACAATACTCTTTCAAATTGCAGCACCGCTGAAGTTGACGCTGGGCGGGGGCGTGAATTACTGCAATGTAAAATTTAAATTAGAATTTTTCTCTACTAAATTTAGTATAGGTATTTATATTATGTGATAAGCTATTATCTTGAGTTTTCTTTGATGTGATTTTAAAATGGTTTGTAAGTAATTGAAAGTAATAACAATGATGCAGTGCCTCACGCGGGGGGAGTGTCTTCTCTTTTCTCCATTTGCTGCAGTCCTGCAGGCCATCCACGAACAATCGCAATTGGATCCGGATTTGAATGCGAATTAGACTCGGAATTAATAATCCGCTCTAATTCTAATTTATTTACCGCTCACTTGCCGACGACTTGGTGGTGGATGGCAGGCGGGGGTGCAATGGAAGGCAACAATGTCGTTCGCCTAACGGATTTAGAGATTTAAATAACGCGCCGATGAATCTCTTTGGGCGTGCGTGCCGGCGAATAACAAAGTTTGCGCTGAAAATTACTACCCATGGCACTGTAGACGTCCGAAATTTATTCTATTTATGCTTTTCGCAAATGAACCACCGATTCAAATCGAATCTAATTAAATTTTTATTGTGGCAATTTCGCCAAGCATAAGAAATGCGCTTAAATAAATCAAATCAAAATCAATCTTTACATTTTTATATACCAACTGGCTTTCTGCGCACAATCTCAATGAATTGCCGTTATGTGCGCTAATCCAGATGTAATTTATTTGATTGCACTGGAGTGCTGAAAACATTATATTCATTCGCATTATTGCCATTATTACACTTCCTGTGCAGCGGGCAGGGATTTGTGTATTGCCAACCACTTTACATTATTTATTGGATTTTGCTGATGCACAGGCAGTGGAGATTACTGCGAAAGTGCATCCATTCATTCATCTTATGCACCCTTGGTGAGTTCGCCGCGTAATTCTTAATACAAACACTACCGTTGGAGCGGATTATAACAAATTCCAAATTTTTGTATTGTGCCCCTGGTTTGGTTTTGTTCCGCGCCATAATGTGATTAGTTTTGGTGCGAGAGGAACACACTCGTAATAAATTGATTTTATTGAATACGGGATTTAGGAGGATTGATGGAGCGAATCAAAATCGGGGGACGCATGCACCCGTTTTGGGCAATAGTGACACGACACGCGCCCATAGGCAAGCACACACTATATTCCATGGCAGCAATGCGTAGCGTGGTGGTCGTTTAGGGGTTTAAAGTAGAACATTTAAAATACGCTGGGGCTGTGCGTCTTTCGACTAATAGAATCCCCCGCGGGGTTCTTGTGTGCATCCATGTCGGCGAGATGGATGCTATGAGATATTTAAAATGGGGGAAGGGTGATCGAGGAAGCCAGAAGCAATTTCCGGTTTCGAAATGTCTATTTCTCTCCCTCCGTACATGGTGCTAGTTTTATTTTGAATAAATTTGCTAAATTAATGCATACGGTCACATCGAACGAACATGTTGCATTTCATAATCGTATTTGTTGCTATTTTGGAGAGATTAGATTCATTCACCAGTTCAGCTCAGTCGATTGTATAATTTATTCCAATCAATAAAAGTTGAAATCGCATTACATGAATAATCGAACGTGGCGATAAAAAGAGGGGTGGCTCGAGCATGACGTGCCGAATTGCATCCCCCTAAATTCTTCAGTCTATCTTTATTTCTACATCGCGTGGATGAATATATCTTTCTTTTATGTACCCTTGATAAGTTATATAGATTTTATGCATGTACAGTCAGCCACATCTGTAGAAATATTGGTTTTTTATCGCGGAGAAAAAATAAGAATCGTGGTATGAGTGGATGAATAATAGGGTGGAATAGGTCTTGTGCGAATGTGATTTGATTTCAAATTTATTGAGAAGTAATTATGCTTGTAGAACATTATGCTGTTGTATTGCGCTCAGAGTTATTGAAGTTATTGAAGTGAAAATTCACTTTTTAAATATAGCGTGTGCCATACGCTAATTTTTAGAAAGATTTCTATTATTAATTGATGATGTCAAAAATTTTCTACACCTAAAAGGAGATGATTATCCGCAATTGAGTGATAAACAATGGTTGTTATTTTTTTACCATTTCTGGTTGATTTTTCTATGAAATTGAGCAATTTAAATTTGGAGTTACAGGGAAAAAATAGAAGTTTGACGGATATGATAAGTTCCATAAGGTCTTTCCAACAATTAATAAATTTATTTAAAGAAAATTAAAAAAAACGGAGAATTTTGACATTTTC
>JARJDR010001451.1:0-16396 GCA_030264135.1 Myllaena sp. GC000078
TTGTGTGATGTACAAAGTATTCTTATCTGCATTCGCAATTCTCTTTCATCAGTAGACGTGCGTTGAAAAATTGTGGCAACACTCCATATGCGCACGCGGCGGTATTATCTAGCACGAATTTTTGCATTTTCTATCTAAGCTAATGCCGCTTTTTCTATGCAAATCCCACCACCCACCTTCAGCATGAAATAATTCAAGCATTTCTGCCATAGTCATCGCCCTGGTCCTGCTACCGTTCCCATCCCCGATTTCCGCCAACTTTCTTCTAAGCGCTGCTCGCCTGCGGTAATAATTTTACATTTTACCTCGCCGAGCAGAAGCACGAAGTAAAAGATAATCAAGGAAAGGTAGTTGAAGGTTTAAATATTTATTGAAATTTTCTTCTCACATGTATGCGCTTTTTTACTTACCGCTTGCTTTCTTGCTTAGAAGATGGGTAAATGCGTGGATGGGTGCGTGTGTGTGCACTTACCTTTCGTTTCTTTTTGTTTCAGACCAATTACAAACGCAGACCAATGAGGAGCAACAACAGTGATATTACGGGAAATTCAAACATGTCCCAGCCCCGCAGCGGCGCTGGCGTGAACTCTCTTAGCCTATTATTTCAATCGCGCAATCGCGATTAATCATTTTCAAAGTAATTAGTCAATAAGATTTCAATTTAACATCAATAGGTATTTTTTCTGTTTGTTTTATTCAATCTGTCGTAAAACTGATTCTTGAATAATTAGATTTAACAAAATAGATAATTAAGAACGTACAAATTAACAAATTCCTTCCATGATTCGTGCGCACCAGTATGAACCGGACTGATTGACTTAGCATATGGCCAAACTTCATGGCGCGCCAATTAAACTAAGTACAATTTACACATGTTAAAAGAAATCAAATATGCTTCTCATTTATAAATTTATGATAGACGACGCCACTATTCGCCCGCCGTCACAATGCAAACACGAATGGGCGATTAATTGCAAAACCAGCATACTTATCAATTATAATGAAACACTAATAACTTTCAAGTTAGAATTCGTATCATTTGGTTGCCGTTGCAATTGTTACGCTCCCGTTAGCTGCACATTTTTTACACAGAGTTTCATCGTTTTCTTTTTAGTCGATTTCTCTATCACTTATTGGTCACTGGATTTTTACAAAATTATTATAATATAAACACAGAGGTCAAGTTACTTACATATTACGACTCGACTCATTTCAGTTCGCGAAAAATGTACTTTAGCATAACGAACGAAAAATAATAGGCAAAAACTAAAACATCACTCGAACAAATATCCTGCATAAATAGAAAATCCTTCCAAAACAAAAACAAAATACAATTGTAGATTAAGCATAAATGAAATTGAAACAGAACGAAAGCAAGAATAATTACATTTGCGAAAAAAAAAATGAAAACCATACACAAATTAAATTTAAATAAGAACAAAAAATGTATACTTACTCCTCACGCGAAAATGTATATAACTTAAAAACGCCGAAAAATAAACTAACATAACATAAAGAAAACTGCACCTAAGTAAGTCATTTAGTAAATATCTAAGTTGCGTCTTACACAACAACGGGCCTTCTCTGCGTCAACGTGTTTCTTCATTTAATATTATCTCTTTTTCTTTTTACTCAAGATTTGTAAAACCCTACGATTTTTCCTTCACTTTTTTTTTGCATTTACTAATTTGTTTAATATATAAATATATCCAAACATAACATTTAACATTTTTTGTTACTCTCAATTTCTGCATTTGCATTACATCCGTTTTCGTTTTCCTCAAATACACACATACACGCATTCACAGCTGTACAATACTCTTGCGGTCGGTCAGAGCTGCCCCGTATTCAATGTGATTCCATTCCTATCACTTTTCTATCTCGATAAAATAACACACTCGTCCCGCACACATGCTGACGGCCGCAAATAGACGTAAAATTCATCAAACGGTGATGCCCTTCACTTCATTTATTATAAGTTCATTTTGTTTCGTCTCAAAGTGTATATATATAGTATAGTTTGTAGCAATAATAAAAGTCACGAAAATGTGGTTTTCAATATTATTTGTTTTTCTTCGCTTTTTTTTCAAATTACTTTTTACACGTGGCGTTCCGGCCGCGATTATTATCATCTTGTCTTCGTCGAATGATTGCCGCGTTCATTACCGCCAGCCGATGGAGTAGCAAGTCTTAAAATCGCGTCGTTTTTGGGCATCGATGAGAGACTCCAATCTCATCAAAAATCGAAATTCAAAAATTCAAGGCTAAGATTATCCGTTCAGGTGAGATGTGTTTTTTTCCGTTTTAGAAATATAATTTTACTATCTGATTTTCTTTCTTGCATTCTTCTCTTCTTCTCAACTTGTTACAGAGACGGGTTGTCATAATGTCCTGTGTACGTGTACGAGATGTTGTTAATCTGATAATGATCCTGAGGTATATATTTTCAATTAAAATGTAAACTGTGCGCAGCATGTAATGCAGAGTGTAAAAGCGTGTGCGTTCGTTAGTGTGTGGTAGCATGTTTCCCGCTTCGAGCGTGTGCAACGCGAATGATCGACGATCGTGGGTGTAAATTTGCGTGGTTCGTAATTGTATGTATGCGGCGGTGAGTGTATACCTATTCACATTAGGTATGTTAATATGTAAAATAATTCGTAACAACTAATTAAGTATTAAGGAATAGGTAGTAAGTATAGTAACAAGTGTGGCACTTTCTTCACTTTTAGTCTTCGCGCGCGTTCTCTCCTCGGCACACGTAATTGTATTTGGACATTGTATCAATTTGGTATTTAGTTGTTGATTGGCTGTTCTATATGATTTTGCTTACGTCCCGGCGCCCCCGCTGCATCGTATTATCATTACTTTTTGGTAAATCCGGTAACACTGCGTTGGCCAATGTCCGGTGCTATAAAATAACGACTAAAATATACACTCATCTCTTTGTGTTTTGACTATTTGGTATGTTTGTTTTTCGGCGCATTCTCTTCCTCGCCAGTCGCCTCATACACGCTTTGCCCACGCATACTCCATCGCAGCTTTCCACTTGCTTGCGAAAGGACGATTCGCACACGTACTTACATGCATCCCACCCATTCAAACACACGCAAACGTACCCCACACAGTCTCTCTCGTTAATTAGTAGGATGGATCACCATATTTAAATCTGTATCATAATATATCGATTCGTTTTGTTTGTTGTGTTCCTTTTGTAAAATAGACGCGAAATTTAAGTCTCTTCAGAATCCAGTCTGTTTGCAATTTAAAAATGTTCTTCTCAGGTTGCTCGTCGATAACGAACGCTTCTTTACAGGCATCCTCTCTCTCTTCTGTCCAGTAATCAACGACGGTCACTTTCTCATTATCAATCCCCACATAAAGTCCTCCTGGTTGGCTTCGTATCCGTCGTCTTAATCGTCATCACTTTTCAAGTGTCTATGATGGGGTGGGTGGGGACTTTGCGTTTTGTTTAATCCGTTTCTCTTCTTTTTTTATGCTTATTTTGTGATATTTTAGTTTACTTTGTGTTTATTTGGTTTTTCCTGTTTTTAAACTACGCATTTAATACGGTCGCGACGCCTCCTTGGCCCGTTTCAATTGCACTTTGAGTCGCTTCGTGCCGATCTGAAAACCGTTCATCGCCTGTATCGCCGCCTTCGCCGAGTTGGCGTTGTCGAACGACACGAAACCGAAACACTTGGATAGGTTCGTCTGCTTGTCGATGAACACCTTCGCCGATATTACGGCGCCGAACGGCAGAAACGTCGACGCCAGGTCGGTGTCGTTGAACTCCTGCGGCAGGTGGTAGATGAATAGGTTGCAGCCTTCCGGTCCTGTAAGCGCACAAAACGCAACACACTTCCCTTGTACAATTTCTCCACGCAATGCTCTTTTTATGGTGTAGAGGTGTGCAGCAAAAACAAAAGCAAGGCAAAAAATAACACAAAAGCAAAGAGCGCACACATAATTCATTACCAATCGAACAAACATTCAATCAGCCTTCAATAAATCAGCAGCCCTTCAATGGTTCAATGCGTGTGCGTGGGTGGGTGAGTGAGGCAATACGGATGGTGGCCGTCAAGAGTGGCAAAAAAAAAATGGCGGGCAGGACAACAAACGCAGAGAGCGAAAGAACGCAGCAAGAAAAACTCAACGCCTAAATGCGCCGCGCCGTCCACCAAAAACCCAACAAGGACGAAAAAAAATCCTTCCGTTTCAACATGGACATAAATAACCATAAAATTCATCCACACTTAGCAAACGCGTCCGGTGTGGATCATTAATCACGCGCCCACCCCTCTTCAACCACCACCACTACTCAGCGGGTACCGCACATAGGCGCGCATTGCGCCATTAAAATTCAAGCTGAATTAGTAATGTCGTAATGTGTTATGTTACCGGTCCGTGACAATCCACAAGCGAGCGCCACGGAGAAGGACGCATGTGTGCTGAGAACGGGGTGGAAAAATACAATGCAGCAGGCGAAACCGGAAGCCGTGCATTGACGTTGCCGCATTAGCGCCGTCCGTCGACAGCGCAAAAAAGGATACGAATGCAATTCCAAACGCAACGCAGCGGAGACAAAGAAGACAAGATACCTACCAACAGACACACACGCACACGCAGACAAAAGAGAATAAATGCATAAACAAAAGGGCATTAAGAATGCCAGAAACCCAACAGCCACTCGTCCATCCTGTCCGAGGCGGAAGGACTATCTACCGGGTGTTTTGGTAAAATCACGTCAAAAATATACGCAGTGGCAAAAGAAGCGTCGAATGGAAAGTGTACAAAATTTGCACACAACCTGTCCTAGCAACGGCACATGGAACGAACGTGGCCATCGTCCTCGGTGAACATTAAGCACAATTGCAGTCGGCAGCGTTGTGGTGTGGGATTGCGAGAAGAGGGAGGTACGCGGCAACGCGACGTGCATACCTAATTAAAATTTCACCCGAAGCGTTTTTCGTGACCGCCCCCGCAACGCATCGCAGCGGAACCTGTTTCACTCGTTCGTATGCACCCGCTCGCGTGTGCACTTGGCTGTGGATTATTTGGAAACGTTCTAACGCGCAGCAGCGAAAGCAAAAGGTCAGCAGAGACGCATAAAATGATTACACACATTCACATTTAAATTTACAAATTATGCCCAACGGCCTGTCACTAGGCGAAGAGGGTGACAAGTCCATAGTTCAGTTAAATTGCAGATAACAACAATTTCAAATATTAATAAAATAATGAAAGATGATGCGAAACAAATCTAAAAATAGGTATTATTTGCTTTGAATCTGCGTGACTTCAGTTTAAATTGGGAAGATATGATTTAACAAGAACAAAAAAAGAGTAGGTACTAAAAACGTCGAAAGAACCAACAAATAAAATAATATCATCATAACGACTACTCTATTTGCGCAACCAGTCGCGAAATTCGTCGTCGTCGTCGCGAATAAGCCAACATATTCGGGGAACGTAGTAAAGCGGAGAGACTTCCAAGAACAAGGTCGAACAACAAAAGAAAAGAGCAACGCAAAGTCAACAGCGAGTGCAGCCGGGGATAAAGACCTATAATATGCAGTGGTGGTGCATTAAGATTACTAGAACGAGACCATGGAGCGGGAGGAGCAAGCGCGAACACGCAGCACGAAATAGAAACACAAAAGCGCCCGGCGCCTCCACACATATATACGCGTGCACCGTGCGCATGGGCTTATGATACAACCGCTGTATATATATTTCACACACCCACGCATACACACAGCAGTCTACTTTAAACAGCATCGCGCGGGCGCTTTTCCGCGTCGAGTGCAGAGTGATAAGAGAAGCGAGCGCGCGGTGACATCCGTCGTCGTCGTCGTCGTCGTCGTCGTCGTCGCATCCATCGCCTCCACACCGTGTCAATATTGACTCTTCGATATAGGATGAAAAGGAGGACGCTCACGCTTTGACGCAACGAAAAGAATTAAAGACGATATCGAAATGAAATGGCAAACAGCGTGGAAGAAACAAGTGAGATGCAGCGGGCGGCAAAAGTCGTCGTCGCGCGAAGGAGCAGAAAAACGACGAGGGTTTTCGATTTTCGAGCGTCAAGTTAGCAAACGCACATATTCGGTGGTATATGTGTGCGCGTGTTTTATGTCGACTGGCTTCAAGTTAACAGCCAAGAGGCTAGAAACCAAGCACACACCCATCCACACGAAACATTGCAAGAAGGAAGGTTCTAACAAAGTGACAAATACAAGACGTCGCTTGTTCCCTGGTGGCATAAAAGTTTTAAGAAAGTTGTTTCATGTCTCGCCTCTATCCACTCTGCCGTTTTTTCCCCCCCATCCCTTCCCTTCTTCTCCGTTCGTTCGGTTGCTGGTTGCTTGAGCTTTGAAGTTGAAAATGTCGGTGACTACTCTAGCAAAGTATTTTCTCCAAGTGTGCGAGCATGTGTATAATAGTAATCAGCAAACGACAAACACACATCACGCGTGCGAAACAACAAAAAAAGTCAAACAAGCGGGAAAAGTTGGACGGACACACACACGCACGTACCTTCGACCTGTTTCCCCGCCGCCGCCATGGCGGCCGCCGAGAGGGTGGCATTGGTGAAGAACGAGCCATAGGAACTGAGATCGGCGGCGGTGGCGGCGGTGAGGCTCGGCTGCAGGCCGGCCGCCGACAGCGTGTTGCGATCGACGGCCGCCGCCGTCTTGCCGAGCAGGTTGGCCATGCAGAGTGGCGATGCGGCCGCCGCCGCCGGCTGCGTCATCGCCGCCAGCGTCACCAGGTTCTGCATGCCGATCGGCGCGAGCAGATTCTCGCTGCCGGCGGTGAGCAACTGCTGCTGGAGCAGCGGCAGCGTCGAGCTGTTGATCGAGCTCATCGCCTGCAGCAGTTGCAGGGAAGTGGCGTCATTGCTCAGCACCTGCCCAAACTGCTGCTGGGGTTGCTGCTGTTGCTGTTGTTGCGCCTGCTGCTGAAGTTGCGACTGCTGCTGCGCCAGCGCGCCCCACACGTTCGCCTGTAGCTGCTGCTGCCGCTTCAGCTCCTTCTCCTTCTGCGTGTCGGCAAACTTCACCACCAGCGGCGCCGAGCAGCCGTCCATCGTCTGCGACTGGTGCAACGCCTTGATGGCGCTCAACGCCGACAGCTTGCTGGCGAAGGTGACAAACGCACAGCCGCGCGACTGGCCCGCTGGATCGCGCAGCACCGTGCACTCCTCGATGGTGCCGTAGCCGTTAAACAGTGCGCGCACGTCGTTTTCGCACAGCTTCTTGCTGAGCATGCCGACAAACAGTTTGCGTTCTGCAACAGGATAATCAGCACAATACCCGATTTAGTTAGTTGTAGAGCGTTAATTTTACACGAGTTTGATGAATTTCAACAAAGCTAAAACAACAACCTGTCTGTTGGCCATGTCTACATATAGAACACGCTCGTCAAATAGTCGAAAAATCCCAACGCGCAATAAAAAAACAACAACGAATCAATGCAAATTTAGCTGCGCGAGCGTTAGCGTATGCAGTTTGCATTCTCGCCCGCGGTAATTGGCGTTCGAGCAAACGTGCTGCACAATTACGTGTATAATTAGCTTACGTCGAGAGCGCGAGAGCGGGCGCACATTGCATTCACGTCATTGAGTAATCCGGCGCGCATCGAGAGAGATTCGAGTGTGCGTGCCTGGCATAGGCACGCACAATATGCGTGCGCCCGCCAATCTGCTGCACGTGGCACAAACACGACAGCCTGACAATTCCGATCCTGACAAACGCGCGTCGCTCCAATCCATCCCGACCGGCGCGCCGGCGCATTGGAAGTACAAATAGCAAAGGCGAGACGCGAGCAGTGCACGTCCGAGCGTTTATTCAAACCGTAAATTTAATTATTCAATTATATTTTCGACGCATTCGGTGGGCCGCGGCCGGCCGGACCGAAAAGTAATAATAGTACACGGCTATGGCAGTAGTTTGCAAATCAGAGTGGGGCAACACAATACGTCCGTATTAATTTGTTTAGCAAACGCACTAATCGCTTTTGATTCCGTCCGCCAAAACTCTATCGCTGTCCATTGCCTAATTGCCACCGACTGATGAATTAAGAAATGTAATCTCGAATGTACTCGGATTTCCTAGTTTTAGTTTATTTTCACAATTCTGTATTTATGGTAATTTTATAGGCCGCATAAAACATAAACAAATAAATAAATAAATGAGATGACTTCATATTTGTACAAATAAAGCGAGTTTTAATTAAATATAACAAAAACCAACGCAGTTGCCAACCAAAAACCATATTCACTGCTACTGCTGCTTGCGTGTAACTAATACTTTATAATTCAAATTGAATTATCAGTCATTGCGCCGCACACTTGCGTGCGCAATCGATGCGATATTCGCAATATAAACTGAGTGAGCGTACGAGTGAGTATGGAGTGTGCGTTTTGCACATAAATTTTCGACTTTTCCAATTCCATATTGGCATACCATATACATCGCAATATAGTTGACATCACACAATACGCCCGGGCAGAATTTATGTATATCGCCACAATTCCAACCAGCCGTCATAAAACTGAATGTAATATATGTACTCGTGTGGCGAATTTATTAATTATCGAATTTTAATTTGTTTCCATTGCAACGCTTTAATGATATTTGCAACTAATCACATTTATGACGGAAATCGATTTTGTGCGCAAAAAAAATCAAACAATCCAACCCGCAAATACGACGCGCATTTTAATTATGCGCTTTTCATCGACGCATTAAACAAATTGTTATTCTGCGATTTGCATCAAACTGTAAACAGGCCAGCAAAGTGCGTCGCCGCCATACATATGATATTGTTTCGAATCATCGTTCCAACGCCAGGTTTTATTGCGACCAAAAGAAAAAAAAACCATTGCAACAACAAATCGACAGACAATTGCAACCGCTACGATCGCAAACCGCACTATTACACGTGTAAAACCACCAACGCCGACGCGGCGGCGGCGCCACCACCCGCACATGAGGGCAGGTGACATTTTTCCATGAATATCAAAACGCCAACGGAATCGCCGCAAACATACATAGTAAACGCGCCGGCGCCGGCGCCGCACCGCACCGGTCATGATATGGCTACACGAATAAAAGTTGAAAAGAGTGCAATTTTATGTCACCGCCGCCATAGAGAGAAGGCAGGCCATTAAATCGCGATGCCAACGCACGCACGTACACATACGTTTATAGATAAATGGGATTACAACACGTCGGCGACACGATGCGACCGACGTCGATATGGGCAGGCCTATCGCAGTTTAAAATCGATGGCGCGCTTCCACACACTGCCCCACCATAGTGGTGTTTTGGCATTTGCTAAAATATAAAATTTACATTTGCCCGGCGGCCAAAAGATAGCAGCGAGAACGCGAGAAAAGCTATAAAATCAGCAATTTGCACAATTTACGCAATAACCTCTCTTCGGTACGCCTGGCGTTTCAAACTTCTAGTCGGCAAACTTTTTCCTTTCCTTTCTCTCGCTTTCCACTATTACTAATTTGCGCACAGAGTCAATATGGTGACGAAAGCTCTCCCATTTGACGCCATAAAAAGCCGTCGCGCCGCGAGGGCTACAAATTAGGTGGCCAGAAACTTTTTTAATAAGCGTTATTATTTCATTGCACGCTATGACCGTGGCGGCGCTGGTGCTGGGAGCAATGACTATGTAAATTAAAAGCGCCCTTTTCCTCCTCTTGCCCTCCTCCTGTTGCAAGTGAATTTTGCACGCCGTACAAATGCGATTTTCCAACTCTCGACGTGCAAAAAGGGATGAAAATTTTCCCTTTTTAACTTCCAGTTCCCTTCTTAGTTCCATTTGTAGAAAATCACGACACATCGACGTGTATGTATGGTATGCGAAATTAAAAGGTGCAAAACAAATAGCAGCGCAGAAAAAAAACCGTAAAGAAGTGGAGGAAAACTCGAAATGAAATTGCAAACGGAATGTAAAGCATTTGCAAACTTTTTTCTTCTTTGTACATCTAGCGATGGAAAATTGAGCAGGTAAGGTGGTGCTCTGCTGTTCGTTCGCTAGACTAGCGAACGAATATAGGGTATTGAAGTTGAAAGTCGTCGATGCATGGAATTTTTTAATAAATGCTGCCAGGAATGTTGATTGCGCTGAAGAGACGAGCGCGCGCGCGCGCGAGAGCAATATCAACTCAGTGAATATTATGAATGATAGCAGTGTTCAAATATCTGGGATATATCACAAGTCAAAATATTTGCATTTCCCAAATGGGGTGGTAATTAAATTGCAGCCATCACACACCCGGCAGTTATTAATTATCGCAATAATTGCGCATTATATTTACAATCATTATTAATATTTAATTTCAACCCCCGCACACATACACTGATCAAAGCATTTACCTCATAATGCAAAACTGACCTACCCACCGATGTTATTAAAACATTAAATATTAATATCGCACCAAACACGAGATCATCATTAAACTCTCAAATTAACGGATAACATATTAAAACGCATCGCCATATGCACATCACTTAGGAAAGCATTCATTCATTTCGTGGCCCGAACGCCATTCATTAAATCATCGAGATAAAAACGACCAAACCACTTCAAATCCTATTTATGAACGACATACGCATTATTTAAAAATAAATGCCTCTTCTTCCGCGATAGAAGATTGAAACTAAAATTGATCTTTATAAGACATTAGTTAGCAGCAGCATCATCATCATCATCATCCGGGGCGTATGCGCGTCAAATAAATAAAGCAATCTGCTGCAATGGGCAGACAGCGAGTGCACACACCAGAAAGCATCCGAAATCAAACGCGCAGCGCATTAGGCTGCACGCTGGATGGGCGAGAGATCGAGATTAAGTAATGAAGGTGGAGTACGAAAACGACGACGGGCACAGTTGGGCTGCGCGAGTTTCGCGCGGAATGAGTTAATTATGTCGCGCCGAGACCTCCACTGCTGCTCCGCTCCTGCTGCCGTCGTTGATTTTTTAAGTTTTTGACGAATGGCTCTAAAGTGTGCCGGTCGTCACCGCATAGCCAACACCATCACAGTGCATTAGGCATTTGGCGTGCGCATCCAAGATGTAAAACTCAATAATTATTTTAATCAACGATTTCATTTATGCACCATAAAAACCATCATTGAAATAATTTTGAATATAAAATGGGGAAATTTTTTTAAACGTCTGGTGTACTAAAGCTAAAGTGTTAGTTAGTAAATATTAAGTGGTTGAAGCTTGAAGTCTGTTTTGTGTTTAGACTATCGCATTACGCATACACTTATCGACACAGTTGGAACATTTTAAATTGTGAACGCGCAGAGAAAATAAGAATAAATTTAGATTTGGTGCATAAAAACAAATCAATGCAAGCGCACGTGCGCGCATACAAATTGGATATTTTCTAACGACCGCCGCCGACACGGGACACGGAAGGTGGTAATGATGGTTAGTTAAATAGTTGTCGGCCGGTAATAAACTTAAATTAAGAACACGCACGCACGGAGATCCGGGCCCGCAGAGGGCTCGCGCAGTTTTCACGTTGCGCGCGCGCAGACCTTTTGCAGCGTGCAGTAATACCGCGAGTCAGAAAAAAACCCAGGACTATTATGTGTTGATGGGATTTTCATTATTACTACGCGACCGACCGACCGCATGCTGAAAATATAGTTTTTATGATGGCCAAACGAATGAACGAACGGGCTACATAAAGACACAAATTGCAATCGCAAACATGCACCGCACTACTACAATACCACATAGGTATGCAGAAAGAGGATAAAACTAGTACTTTGAGAGAAGTATTGTAACCAGTATGTAACAAGGATTAATTTTTTTAATGACATTAAGTCGAATCCATGGGTGTTATAAGTCAACACAAAAAATAAATCTTCCAACAAATAACAAAATGTTATTATGCATTAATATTTCGTGCCAGATGAGAACAGAGAAAGCCACATTTAACATGCATTTGACATTTTTCAGCATTACATGTTTTTAAAAACCGGAAGTGCGATTGTTTCGGTTCGTCGATGGACGACAACCGGACACCACAACGCAAAGCGGACGCAGTGCAACAACACTACGACTATAAATATAAATATTACCTGCCTGTAATAGCCAGCGCACGTTGTTGCGCATACAAAACGGAACCGATATGAACGAACTCAACGTTCGACTATTGCGATTGGAATTTGTGCTCATACACGTAGCAACAAATATTGGGTACATTGGTTAAATTGTCGATTGTCGCCGGTGTGTGCCGCGATGGCATTGCGATTTATCGTCAGTTGCAAAATGACGCGTCGAGCGTAACGAATCCGTAACGGTAGTAGATGCCTAGCCTATACGATCGTCGCCAAAACAATAATTATAGAGATAAAAAACCGGTATGCCACCATGCACGAACGGCGGGGCTCTTCAAGTGATCGAAATACAAGTAAAAGTTTTTGTGACTCAAACCGGAAGCGGTCTGAGGTACGGTCGTAAATTTAAACATGATTAGCTTACTGTTTAGTAATGTAAATTATGATAAGTTTAGTGATAAATAGATTTAAACATAAACCAAATACCATCAGATGATTGGAATCTCTAAAATGGGAATAGTATTTATTGCAATTTCAACAGCGTGTTGTTTAAGCCTCATTTTTCAGGCCGTGAACGATTTTTTGCAAATGCTACTGCCCGCCCTAAAACCATTCTGAAAATAATGAATTGCCGTTCATCCACCAAAACACGTCGCCCGTCCATTCGCAACCATCCGCAACGCGGATTTTTTCGCGCAATTCGACGAAACAACGCGTTCTTTTTGCCGCCGCCGATAATGAATGTTGCGTACGTGGTGTTGTATAACGCGAATTCATCGCGGCTCACACGTATTTACGTATAATCATTAAACACGAACGCAATGGCCGATTTATATTTGTCTCCAACTGCTGGGCGGTCTCCCAGTCGCACAGTGCTACAGGGTACTACCTACTAGCAATTACATGGCAACATAAAGAATTCATTATGTAAAAATTACGATAAAATGGACGTCAATAATTTGCGATTCACATGGATTTCATTGGAAAACACTCGGTGGATGTCCATTACCCGCATGCAGAGCGGATATATCGACAACAGCGTCATAGAATCATCACTACTAACGAAAATCGGTAATGAAAGAAACACAAAACGGACGCCGCGCGCTTATATGACTGTATGGTATATCAATTTATGGAATTGGGACAAACATGCATCGTAATTGATTCGTGCAAACGGGCAAAACGGAAACACGCAAAAAAAAAACCAGGCAATTCGCCTTTCATAGTATGATTAACGTTTCACATTGATAGCTAGCTACAAATGACAAATCAATATAAAGACATAACTTGGAGTAATTAATATTTAAGGTACTAAACACGGAAAACAATTAACGTGCAGCGTGCCTGCGAAACAAATGAATTGTTTCATTCAGCACATAAACTCGCCAATGCGACTGAAATAAAGGACGTAAAAAACAAGCGTCGCGTACTCGTACTCATATACAATCTCATTATCATGACAAGCGACAACAAACAAAACCACGCATGAATCAAAACACACAATACACATACGACCGACCTTTTCTCCCAACGGAGTTGTGAAAAAAAAACACACACACGATACATCGCTACTCTTCCCAACCATCTCGTTGTGACTAATTACCATTAAAATGGGCCGTGAAAAAGCCTCGGAAATAATAATAAAAGCGCCCGAAACTATACTATATATTTTATCTAATGACGTGTGCTGTACTGCTGCCCGAGTGCTATTTTCATGTGCCATTTTTTAATCGTTCGCATTTTCAGCGTTCATTCCAACAATTTGTTAACCGGCGCGCGGCGCACGCCTAGGCAAGCAGGCAGAACGAACGAACGAACGGCGAGCATTACGTATTATTATATACGTTTTTTAACGACCCACAACGAGACACGAGCACATTCCTTCATTTCCTTGTTACGTAGCCGCTCATTGCCGCAGGGCGCAGCGTCGTCAACAACAAGCGCATTATTAACCAGGAGGAAAACGTGCGCGCCGCACTCGCGCGTCCGAGATTTTCCCAGTCCGAGTGTTGGCGCGCATGGGGCGTTCGTTCAGCATGTGTGTTTTTGTGCGTTCAATACCCAGCAGTAGCCAGAGCTCGCCGTGATTGAGGACCCACGAGAGCAGCAGCAGCAGCGTGCTAGACGACGCGGAAAATCGATTTATCATAATCAACAATGCGCCTCTCCCGAGTTGGACGGCCGGGCCGCCGCCGCCGCCGCCCAGCATCTCTCCTGCGGCGCACGATATGCTCGTTTTCCTGACACCTTGCCAGTAGTCCTCGTCGTCGTCGTCGTCGTCGTCTCCCTCGGCCAACGGGAATGAAAGAAAGAATGCGCGCGGAAATGCGGAAAGTGGACGCGGCGCAGTGCACAACAGAGCGGTGCGGCGGCTCGCCGGCTACCCAATTAGACAACCTCCTCCTCGTCCTCGTCCGAGCCCGAGCCCGAGGTGGAAAAGTGCTTTTCAAGAGGACGTAGGTATGTGAGTCGTCTCAATCTGCACGAATAGCGAATATATTCGCGTATTCACGCTTCGCACGCGGTCTATAATTACGTCGATTCATGTGTCTTGTGCTTGTATAATTAGCGCGCGCGCGCATGGTGCGCATTACAATCGCCAGCTAATGATCGAATCGCATCTGCAAAATGTCAATTTGCAAAACGTCTCCATTGCATTTTCAAGATACTTGGAAAAATTGATTTCAACCTCGTTCTCGTCTGCATAGTTTGTAATGGAAACCTATCCAATCCTATTAATATGAAAATGAAAAGCACTTGTATAATATTTCACCAGCTGCGCTGCTGCTGCTGCTGCACAATGCGGTTTTGATTAACGCAGTGCAAACGCAATTTCCCTGCATATTCCGGACCAACAATACCTGTAAATTGTACTTTGTGCATAACTATGCCCGCGGTGCACTCTCGTACCTACTACTCCGCCCGACAACTTATATGATTTCGGAATTATGTAGATAAACACCGGTGAGCGCGCGTCGTGTGCTTTGTTGTTGAAATGCATGGAAAAAGTTTCTCAAAACTCGATAACGATAACCGGATGGCGACAATGCATACCAGCTTCATTATCTTCAGCACCGTGCCCGACTTTTCCGTTTTCCGTATGCAGGCACTCATGTTATGTCGAGTAATATATCATCAGAGGCAAATTTAATAATTTCATCTTTTAACATTGTCACATTGAATGTAAGTAAACCAATCAGATGGAAATCATCCCCACCAAGCGAGACATTTACTAGTGGCATTGTTTAGAATCGACCACGTACCGAGGATGGAGGAGAGAAGGAAGAGGAGGCGCCGCATTTACCACCGCGCGCCATCATCGACCCCAACCGATAAGATAAGCATACGTTTGTTGTTCGCCACGGAATTGCTCGCCGCTTCGTGTTGCCCGCTGCCGCTGCATGTGCATTTATATTAGCGACCCCATCTCTTTGTGTACTTTTGCGCCCGCGGTTGTTTATGCAAGCCTCCCGCCCACACGATATTAGAATACCCCGAGCGTGCGTGCGTACCATGTACTGCCAGAGAAACCTTCTCTGCATATACTAGTTTTCGGGGTTCATTGCAGCAAAAGGGAAACTACCATCCAACAAGCATCTATAAAGGTCCGCTGAAAGTACTATACCAAAGCATATGTGACTTAAATGTATTCATAGCAGGTATATGCATATAATCTTCTCTTCTTCAACCTATATAAATACAAAGTATCACCGCGAACCAACGCAAAGGCAAGGAAGTAGCGCGTCCCCGATCTAAGATGGGCAATGTGCGATAAAAAAATATCTAGATAGGATCTAGTATACAAAATTATCTCAGGTCAACAAATTAAAATCTAAAGATAAATCTTTTTCTTTTCCTGCATAAAATCTTCATTGTGGACATTATGAAATATCTTTTCGACGAGAAACATACTAAATGGTTGATAGCACGTGTGTTTTCGTCTTGCAGGTAAAAACACTTAAATTAAACGGACCAGCGACACGGAGGCACGTCGCGTCGCAATGATTTAAATTTAAATTATCACCTTCCTTTTGCCTTGATCACACATAAGCGCCCAACCAACCACTGTGCGACTCGCATCGGTGCCGAATGCATTCCCGACTGCAGCGTTGTAGAGCAAATCGTTTGTTTATGTTAGTTGTTTGAGTTTCTCGACGCACACACCTCGCGTGCGCTTGCCTACATGTATGCCATTAAGAACCGTGTGTGGAAATTTATGAAAATTGAATTCAAAGAAACGCACCCATGCTCGGTATGAATTTAAAGCGTGCCGCACACAACACAATTGTCCAACGAAA
>JARJDR010001458.1:0-12052 GCA_030264135.1 Myllaena sp. GC000078
ATATATAATTGAAAAAGCGTAGTTTTAATTGGAATCGAATCGGCTGGCATTCCCTTGTCTTGCCACAGCTTTGGCCAAATTTTCACAACGCTCGAAATTGACCGCACGCCGCGCCGCGATTTTCGCAAATCGATTTACCGTTAGCGCAGCGCATTATTGGCAATCTCTTTGCGGTCGCAAATGGTTATTAACCATGCTTGACTTTAACGTTCGGCCATCATCTCGACATTGCGATAAAAATTGACAATTCATTAGTGTTTTTCAATCAGGCAGGCGCGCAAGAGGCACGCACAAGCAGCGAACCATCTGCTGATTTGCAATCGCGGTCGCCGCATATACAGACACACACAACAAACCGCTTTATGAGTACGCTGATTGTATTTTCGTGTTTGCGAAATGTGGAACGACGTTCCGGAAGCGTATTATATGTAAATGTGTTTCGACGGGGATGGATTATTTTCGGCGAAAGACATTGTATTAAAAAATCAAGAACAAAAATTGCTATCAAACACAAATGCATTCCATGCATAATTATTTTATTCTTGAGAAGTCCAATATAATAAGCAATTAGCAAATTTTTCTAATTTAGCTAATTCATCATTGTTCAATATGCACATTTGTTGGAAATTATTTAATTTATATAACGTACAGAAACTAGTCATGTTTAAGTTTGACAAGCATTGTTTCAAATCTGCTGCTGATGAAGAAATACGTGTTCGTCATTGCCATTTATATTCCAATATTACAGTTACACATTTTGATCTTGGCCAGCGAACCCAACCAACCGATTAGGTGCAATTATCACGCCGCATCGTTCATTATGCTAACCGTTGCACGCCACTAGAGTAATTCCTTCTTCTCCGCATCTTTTCTTCTAGTAATTTTTATATCTCTCTGTGTGTGTACGTATTTACGCAATCATCGACGCATGTTTGAATCACGCACCGCACGTAATGTTGCCATTATCACAGTTTCAGAGCGCATCGCAATTTGGCCGGCGCCGCTCTAACGCCGCCTAATTCGACGCGCTAATCGCCATGCAAAACATTCAACCATGATGCTTGCTCACCGCAGTCATCAGCACTGATCGCGCAGATGCATTGTTATGACTGCGTTGCGCGTAATCAACTTTGCGATACTAATGCGCGGTAGCAACCGTTTCCAATCATAAGTCGGACAATTTGATATCAATCGCATATATGACTCATTTTACTCTGTAGAATGCTTCGAAATGGAATAGGAATAGACGATTCTATGATTAAACGAATACGGTCGGAATGAAATGAATGAATTTGAAACGAACGCATGAATGAAACAGCAACGCACGCCGTTCGTTTCACATCGACTCGAACAATACAACCAACGCGTGATGCTATACGTTGCCTGCCTGCGTCGGCGAATGTGTAACGAATTCGTTTGTTAGCCGTCTTAACGCCTCCGCATCCCATATACACGATATGGAACGCATAACGTAATCACCTTAAAGAGTTTCTGATGGATCCGTGTGTTCTTTCTTCGTAGTCTTCATCACCAGCGCAGCTGGCGCGGCGAGCGCTTCTTTTTCTCGGCCGGAATCGATGTGATCTGCAATAAGTAGCTAATTCTGTTATATAATTCTAATTGTGCATATAGGTACATATCTACAATATGGATGAGTAGATGGGTATAATCTGTGCATTGAAAGAAGTATTGCAAATAATACAAATATAAGAAATATAATGAGAGAATGTCAGTTGGCTGAGAATCTGTACGATCTGCACTATAAGGAGCAATACTAAGAATAAGAATAATCGCCGCGAATGTGGCGCGATAGAAAAAAAACTACTCAACAAAAACAATAAAATACTTTAGATTATGCATGAAAAGTTCAGTTCTAGAATCTGTTATAATACTATAATAGCATTACACTTCGTTAATCTCTTGAAGATGTGGATATATTGCATAATGACCATATTGCAATCGTTAGGCAGAATCGTGGACCGATTTATAAAATTGAGGATATTTGAAATTAAATAAATATTAACATCTTCTAACTACCTACTTTTTTCTAGACTATTAACGACATTTGTTAAAGGCCACAAACATTACTCTTTTTTTTTCTCTAATCCATTCAAGGTATTAACCATTATATTGACAATAACAATAACATCCGTTTATTTCGAAAATGACGTTAAGAGCCATGAGATGTACTCAAATTATACCCAAATTATATCATAACGCTTCAATCTATTTGTATTTGTGTAACATTCTACGAACAATTTTAATGCCATTTCCTTGTTCGGCATACGTGCAATTAACCAATTGCCAGATACCTATTATACTTTGTCGGGCTTTGCGAAAACGATCTCCTTGACAAAACAGTTAGTACGCAGAAATGGCGTGATGAGGCTCATACATTACATCATGTTTGGACGACAGATAAATTGTCATATGTGTTTCGCGCGGGTCACACCAGCAAACAATACGATGCCTTATGTATGCATGTAGGGAGAGGAGAAATAATAATATGTGCAACTGCGGCAGTGTATCATCTACCTGTTGGCAGTACAACAGTAGTGTGCTGTTTAGCATATTGTTAACACACTTAAACTATGGCAAGATACGGTGCATCTTGCATTGTGTTTCGGGGCGCAGCTGGCAAAGTTCACCAAAGTCACGATTGTCACCTTTTTCCCGCCCGTGGCAAATTACCAGCGACATGACAACTTACCGCACGAGTACGTGCAAAAGGCGCTTCCTGCTTTATTACAGCAGAGGCATTAACAACATTAGGTGTTGTTAAAGATGTGAAATATCCACGTACTTTCTTTGGTTGTGTTTCTTATTGATTAAAAGCAAACAATATACTCGTAATTTGATATTGTTTACCGTTGTTCGTTGAGCGCTGTGATATTGTTTGTAGTAGCATCAAATATTGTAATGTCGATAACTTCATTTACTTCTTCACATCGCACCGGTGTGCGGAATGCCACCGACCGAAACTTTATTAAATCGTATACGAAACTTTTCAAGTTCAATAACGAACCGAATAGCTGCGTTGCTGAAGATCATGACGTGCACGAATGTGTGAGCATACGCATGATGAAGATGATCGGATGCCCGAGAGGCAAAAGGCGAAAGCCCGTCGTGACGCTCACTACGGCGACGTTTGTAAACGCGTGTGTGTGGTGGAATCCCGAAAGATGAGAAGAGTCAACGCTCTCGATCCATCCATTCGTGATATGCGGCGCTTCACTTCAGTCGTGCACTTCATGTATACGTACATAACAAATTTCAATTCAGTATTAATCACACCAAAATTTAATGAATTCCTACCAATTATCCTTTAAAATGTCTATTTTGCAATAGCAAGTTGTTATTGTCTAAGAAACATTATGATAACTATAAAAAGTTATAATTATTAAATAAAGTGCAAGTTAATAACAGGCTGTATAAATGTATAAAATATTCGGATGGTTGGAGTTTATTTATTATTGGGCATTTATGATCGGTGATCGCACGTGCAAAATGTGAATACCGACAGCGCCGTGAGCGTTGCCAACAAAAAACTCCAGTCCGTGCATTTCGCACTGGATGCAACATTATAAATATAGACGAAAGAAATGCAAACAGCGCGCCGGCGAATTGGCGTTTTAATATGTCTTTTTTTGCGGAGGGGTGACTTTTATTGACGATGCATATCCTAATGATGACTGGAAAAGTTTTTCCACACCTGCAGATTTCCTGAATAAATAACTTTAACGAGAGGTTGCGCGTGGGAATGCAATTTAAAATTTTGATCAACTTGATTCCTCGCTGTCTAGCAATATACCCACACCTTGAGCTTATTATAAATTATAATCCGATGGCTTTCTTCATAAATTTTAAAGATAAATAGATAAAATATGTAAACCATAATTTAATACAATGAAAAAAGCCGGGCGATGAATTGAAGGGCATAGCATCGAATTCAATTTTGCGGCGTTTCTGCTTAATCCGCACATTTCACAGCTGAAGGCGAATCGCATGCAGAGCAGTCGTTGACCATGTCCTCGCACATTTGCATATCGCTTTTTTGTCTTTACCTATGGCATTGATACTTTCCTGGATCTCGTCTGCCACAAATTTGCAATCAATTGCAATCTATGGTAAATTTATCACGATTATAAATGTGTTTACATGCAGCAAAGTACCGTAAAGCATCGAAAGTGATCGAAAGTTCATCGACGATAATCATACGAGAGAGTATCGTATCGTATATGTATCGCTAAAAGTTGGCAGCATTTTTTAAAGACGCATCGCTCTCGTTTGCTTGGTCGCAATGCATGCTGGACACCGCCAGCCGATCGCCGCAGCATCCACACACGACGACGACGCTGGCCAACGGTCAAGGTCGTGCAACACCTGTCTCGCAGTAATGTCGACGCATTGGCGGCCGATGCCGATGGTTCTTTGACTTCACCACGGCGCGCGCGGCGTTTGCATCCAGGCGACGCGTTACACATCGAATGAATGTTGTTACCAAAGCGTGTATGCGATGATTACGATGAGTGTTCACGACGGCGACAAGCGGAGCCGCGCTTTTGATGCCGCTCCAGCCGCGTTGCCAAGCAGCAGCAGCAGGTGGATTTCAAATGCCTACAAGAGATGAAAATCATAATGCTGGCGCGATAATGAAAACGCCGCTTTGCGCGCTGCGTCAATTGTTTGCCATCTAAAAATAGATAATTTGATTTTTCGCCGAAAATCTTCCAGCGGACGGTCGCGGCGCGGCGCCAGTTCGAATCGATTTCGATTTGAGTTCATTGATTCGCCGGGGTTAATGTTCCCGGCGGCGCGCATTGTTGAATTGGTCATGGGTTTTAGCAGGTTGTACATACGCACAGAAAGAACGATTGTCTGGAAGGTTGGTAATTTTTGGTCGTCACGCAATGCCTTGCGGTAACCGTTAATTCGTCAATTTTAATTTGGCATGGACAAGGTGTAAATTATAATAAGGATGTTGGGAGGTCAGCTGAAGCCCTTTTTGCGCACACAATTATAAATCATTTTATGCTCGCCCACGACACGACATCTAATCATCCGACGAAGACGGTTCGTCGCGTGTGCTCACCATTTGTTTGTATGACATATTTAACCGTCTTGTGTGAGTGCGTTTGTAGAGTTGGCCGCTAGTTTTCGGACTGATGCTCTAACGGGGCATCCAGCTAAACAACTCCTTCGCGATTGTAGAATTTGTTGCGCGAATGCAATGAGACGCGTCGCATCATCATATCGTCCGCGCGGTGTTTGCTTAAATTCGCCTTAAATGCGAAAATAAATCTCTTCGAGCGGAATAATTTTCTTCTCAAATCGGAAGACAGAATAGCTGTATGCGTAGTTATTTCATTCTCTTGAGTTTGGCTTAGTGTTGTTTTTTTGGAGTGTGTGAACATAGCTGTAAAGCACACCTACAATATGAACAGATTAACGTGAATTTGATTCACATTTCGAGTTTGGATATTTCTCTTTTTAAGGCATAGTTGATTGATGTGCAACCTGTGCAACACTTGCGAAGAAGATCTTAGTTCTATTGGTAAGAAGTCATTTTTTCTATGGTTTCTAAATATGTACCTAGAATACGCAAGGAATTGTATTATTATGCAATTTATGAAATGAATATCATCATCATCGCGATCCGTTTCATTTTCCCCCGATTTACATAACAAATATAGAAGCCAAACGCTTACGTATATGCATAACAAATAAAATGCACAATAAATAACACAACGTGTTGAAGCCGACGGCTTCACGAAAAAGTCTAGTTACGCAAAAACGTTAAATGTAATAAAAGGCGTTCGCACATCAGCGACCAGTTCATTTTTTCCTGCGTTCTCACCGCAGCTACATTTTCGAACGATCCACTAAAATCGTAATTACATTCCCAACAATTAAGCAAGCGTATTTCACTTACCGTACTCACACACATACGTGTGCATGCAGACAATATCGTAGATCGAAGTCTATTTCATCGCAAGCGTTATGTATCTTTTCAGGAAGCGCAAATGCTTCCCGTTTCATTGAATCAACCAAGAGCAGACATCCTGCAATATTTCAATTAAAAGTTAATTGTGTATTATGTGAATCATAATTCTGAAATAGGATTTCTACGAAAATTTCTTCCACCCTTAAATAATTGCATTTCTCATAAAGACAGAATTTTTTTAAAGTATTTATTTAATGTTTGTGTCAATTTGTCTTTGCCAGCAAACATTTTTATTCGGAAACTCATCTAAATCTAAATTACAACAAGTTGGATCATGATGCTGAAAATAAACTGATATGCTACACGCGTGGTGGGTACTAGCCAATATTCCTTGTCACCTTATTTCTTGTTATCGCCGTTATTGTTGTGTTATTTCTGTTGCTTTCATTTGCGAATTCGTTGGTAGATGGATATTGCATTTCTCGCTGAATGAAAAATATTTCAGAGCCGCCCAGCGTGTGCACATTGCTGAATCCTTTTGGTGCACTTTGTTTTATTAATGAATGCCGTAATATTGCCGCGCTTCCAACGGTAATTACGTCAATTACATCAAATCGCTCCGAAATAAACACATTTTGCGCCTGTATTTAGTACTACATCATTTTTACGGCAAAATCGTGAGGTCGATGGTTCAAGTTCAATCATTCCAGTCAGACACAAAAGATATTATTCCAGAAACCTACATACCCATCGCAACGCCGTTGGTCGGATGTTATTTACAACAAAGTAGAGTCGTCGTCGGATTCATTAGGCGTCCGACGCGACGGACGCTGTGTGGAAATGCGCGAACATATTACACTCGGGCAGACAGATGGGTTTTCGACGCACGATCGGTGCACTCTCGGCATTGAATTGTAAAATGTGGCGGACCGTTAGTTACGTATGGTGCCGACTCATTGAGTGATATTATTGGCGGCATGCAATACTCGGAACCTACTGGAACAAGATGTAGATTGTAGATTTTATCATGAATTGTTTATCACAAACCAGAAATGTGAGTTTTATGATTTTGCCAAATTTTATTATAGGTATTTATAACGGTTTTATCGCGATCATTGCCATAAAATCCATAAATCATACCTAAGTGGTTGTAATTGGCATAAGTACATATACGAATTTATTGCCGCTTGACATCAATTATGATTTAATTCAGTATTAACCATAATTTTACGTAATGCGAATTAACTTTAGAACACGTTCTATGCAATACCTTTTGAGGGTCGAAATCAAGTTGAAGGTAAAATTCACAGATTTGCAGAATTTTATTTCGACTGCTGGGTATGAAATACATTGGGATAAATTTATGACAGAATACAAATTATCGTAGATTCTAAGATGAGAACAGTAAAAGCCAAATATAACAAACGAACAAAGTGGACACTGCTTAGCGGAGATACACGAACCCGCACACAGTGCGAAATTCCCATCATCCGCGCAGCATTAGATCATATTAAGTCGTAATGAACACGCGCGAGGTGCGCACAAATCACATACACGCGTGTGCCCGCGCATGCCAGACGATTACCGATAAATTCATATGCGCGCGCCGGAATAAAGTAGGTTCCGACAGCAATCGTAAGTAGGTATATGCCACAAGATCACATGCCTATGCGACGTAATAATACGCGCCAGTAAAGTTAATCGGATACACGCATGTACTGCCATTGTGCGCACTAGCCACTCACGCAGCAGTGCGCCACGAACAAATCAAAATGCGCGGCAGTTTTATTGCTCATTCCTTCATCAATCCTGCAGCCGCACGTACATGTAGATGATGGCAAAGATGCCCCGAAACACGGTCACCTGCAAACCTATGAATGGTGGTGAGAAGGAAGATATGCCTTGTTCCGCATCCCACATTGCGCGTATCGATAATTCGTTATTATTTAACGCCGACTTAATTACGCTGCAAATAACTGTACACGGCGTACGCGCGCGCGAATGCCCGCGTCACGCGCTGAGCTTGATGAAACGTAACAAAGCCAACGCGCGCGCGCCAAGCAAAGGAGACAATAATGATTATAATATTTTCATTCCCATTCGCCTCCGTTACATTCTAGATTTTACATTCACAAATTCACATACGAAATTAATACTTTGCGCTGCGTACATACTCTTTACATATGCACATTGTGTGTGCGTTAAAGTTTACAAGCTTTATATTTAAGTTTACAGTTCTCTTACCTAGATTAAGACGTCGCATCGCTGTCAAGTTGATGTGGTTGCTTGTGCTGTACTTTTTTATTCATTGACTTTTATGGATGTGCAAATGCGCAACGCGCATTAACCTGATTTTTGTAGAACATATTGGTAATGTGTTCCCGATATGTACGATTAATTGCTTTATTATTTTATTGCAAAATTTAAATATTTATGCATTGGTGTTGCAGACACATATTGGAAGCAAAATGTGGATTCTCTTACTGTTGCTGTGCGCAGGACACGCATGCACGGCGTATCCTTCGGTCAGCGACAAACCGCTCGATGCGACGCAAACGGATCAAACGGATAGCGTGCGCGATGACGCCGTTTCGCGGAAAGTCCTTGGATCCAGGTATGTTTCATTTTAACTTATTGCCACTAATGAATTTTATCATTTTACCCCTCTTTCCTTTGTGCTCTTGTCAAGTTAATAGTTCTACGAATAAATGCAAATGTTGGCTGCATATTGCAAATGTACTAAACAAAAGGCAAGGGGAGAAATTTGTTACATTGCTGGACATTGAACGACTGCAATCCCAATTTTAGGAATGTTCACAGAATTGTACTTGATTAAAAATTACTCTTAACATGAACAGTAGAAATTTCAAATGAATTATTAATCAAATAATTTCACAATTGACATTAAAATTGACGGCAAGTAATCAGCGGGAATCATTAAATAATGATCAGTGATTTATGAAGCCAATCTAAAATTGTGTCATCAAATTATGTTAATAGATAATGCATTACTTTCAAAACGTATGCATTAGCTTTCAACGGGTAGCCATCAAAATTTTTTTTGCATCACACGTCGATGGGACTTTTTGCCAGTAATTGTTTATAATTTTATATAGACTTGCGACACATTGAAGTGCAAAACTGTTACGCGCTCGCGTGAACAAAGCAATGGCACACGCATCGACACAAATTGCGTTATGAAGAATGTCTATACATATAGGCAATTATTGTTTGCCGCCAACTAAAGGTCGTTTATTGTCTTTTTGAGGATTTTCTAAGCGTCTTCATCCATCACAATATGTATCCCCCGTCCACCAGTTTTCATGTGCCACGCGTGTCACACATCCTATTTTCTCGCAAAGAATTGGTGTTTATTCTCGATTAACTTCGTAAACTTTAGTGTCAAAATATTACCACACAACAATTAAGATGCTAAACTTAACATTGCACCAACCAATTGGCGGGCGGGCGTGCGATTATGTGTTCATTGTTTATCGCATAAACACGTATTTCATTTATATTTTGCAGCGTGGTTACGTCAGTCTCGGTCATCATGGACACCGGCTCGGAGAAGCACTACGCCGATGCGGTGGGCAAACCGCAAGCAAAGCCCACATCGGGCGCCCAGGTCGCGAGCCCAATCAACCTGTTGAATCCCGACCGTTATGAGTTCTACACGTTCAACGACGCCGGCGATTTGGTGAAGCGGTTGATGACGCTGTCGGAGATCCAGGGCATCATCGCCAACGCCGACGGCGATGCGTTCAACCACAACTCGCACAATCCGGAGAAGAAGGTGAACGACGTCGTCAGCAATGTGCAGAACGTGCTGAAGAGCGAAATCGAAAAGGGGTTGCACGGCAACCAGCCGAATAACATTATCCTGGACACTCCCGATGTGAGCTCGTCGTGGAGCGTCATCCTGCCGGCGATCTTCGGTAATAGCGGCGAGGAAATCAAGCCGGCGAAACCGCAGACGAGCATGACGCCGGATACTATAATGCTGGAGCACCAGACAGTACCCGTATTCAAGAAACCGGAAGGTTTTGTTAAACCCACCACGGAAAAGGTGGCCACGAAACGACCAACGACCGGCAGTAAAACGACCACCACCGAGAAGGAAATTGTGAAGAAACCCTCGACGTATAGACCATCGACATATGTTGCGCCCAGCTCGACGCTGAAACCACCGACGACCACCAAGAAGCCCATTCGGCCATCGACGAAGAAGAGCGTGACGCGAACGACAACGCCGACGACGGCGATTCCAAGAATCACAACGCGCGGAACACGCCCCAATCGTAGACCGACGACGACCACGACCACGACAACGACGAAAGCACCGGAAGTGGTCGAACGTGTTAAACCAACGACAACGTCCCCATATACCTCTTTTAACGAAGGCTCATCGCATTTCATTCAACTCTTTGATCCTTTACAATCAGCGCAAACGCAAAGCCATTACACGCGGGTGCCCATCATCAATACGACACCACGCACGCCCATATCAGCTTCCACTTCCGCCAGCCATCATCAAAGCGCGACAACGACACACACTTACGTGAAGCCCTCCACGCTGGGCACATACATTCGTCCGTCGGGCGGCGCATTGTTCATTGTCGACGAGAAAACCAACACCAAGATTCCAATCACGACCAAGGAGCAACTCGCCACCTTGTTGAACAAGCTGGAGTCGACCACATCGAGTGAGCTGTTCAAAAATGTCAGCCCCAGCACCATCGAGAAGGAGCCCATTATTATATTTAACTCGGTGAGCGGACACCATACACCGGATAATACCGCGACGACGTCTAACATTCAAGCAACCACCCAAACCGCAGATGAAACCACGGATGATAGATATCAACAGCTATTGTTGACGTCCACTAACATTTACGAGATTAATAAAGAGTTGGCGAAAAGCACCACAACACCAAAGCCCGTCCGAAGAGTGTCAACGGTACTTCCTAGCACTCAAAAAGTGTCTCAAACACTTAGTACTACTTTGAAGGAGCCAAATTTGGTAAATTCCATTGAACAACTCATACAACAGGCGGTGGGTAATATCCAAGAGACACAGAAAACAACAATGCATAGAATTACGCAGAAACCAACCAGTGAAGCGACTACCACAACATCGCTGGTGACTACTCAGAAAGAAGACGAGATTACTGAATCACCGTCGACTACAACTGGTTTGGGTGGGATGTCTGACGACGCACTGCTTAGTGAAGCAATGGGTTCGCTGTTTGCACAGGTGGCCAGCTCAGACTTCCAAGGATTGACAACTCTGCAGGAGTTGCCGTCGACTACAGAAATTCTGAATAAGCCCCTCAATGAGAACTTGGAGTACCGTATTAAAACGACGGACATTTTCAGTGAATCCACTGATAGCACATCCAATAACAATGACGCAACAACGGTTGTGCCAGTTTTACAGGAACACAATACTAATAGTCAGCTAGTGGAACAAGACGCAACCGTAAAAGAGGACGTGGAACCAACCACCGAGTCAACTCTGCGGCATGAATCGGAAATTCGTGAAACCACCGAAACGGATGTGAATTTGAAAAGTACAACAACCAATGTTGGTACTACGAATGAAATTTTGAAAACCGACGCGACTTCGTATGAGACTGCGCCGTTGAATAGCTTACACTTGAAAGAAAACCTCCATTCCGTAACGGAAAGTTTGACAAGCACCACTGAATTGCCCAGTCAAACAGAAGTCGCCACCGAAGTGATTAAAGATCTTCCTATTGTTTTCGATTTGGGCTTGTTTCACGATTTCCAAGATATTGATGCAGCTTCAAATTTTACAGACGATGAAATTTTAAGCACAACCACTGAGAAATTGTTGGATGAAGGCGGCACCACCGAAGCGTTAACAGATCGTTCAACTAGCAAACAGCAAGATGTTTTTACTGAAAGTGCACCGATTTTAGACTCACAAACTTTGCCAGAAACCACAGAGTATTACCAAACGACCACTAGCAAAGATCCGGTTGCTGATTCAGACTCTCTACCATCGACTCATTCTTATAAGGAAGTGACAAATATTAATTCGTTGCCGGACACAACTACGAAAGATAAGGAAGCAGCATCCAC
>JARJDR010001467.1:0-18008 GCA_030264135.1 Myllaena sp. GC000078
CCAAGAACCCTGAAGGAAGGGCTGGTGAGGGCCGATCGATGAAGCGGCTCAGACACGCATATCTGACAACGTACCGCCCAAAGATGCAATCCCGACGATTGCAGCGACCGACTAATCCCACCCAATGATTACCACATTGTGCCGCATATTTATAATTATCTATCCTCTCGTATGTTTTTTTCCGTACGATTTCCGACTATTTACATCGACAATTCCCTTATCGGTTAGCGCGCATACGAGAGGGCCGCATAAATGAAAAAGGCCACTCACCCAATGCATTGTCGTTCGCCGATAACGATCTGTAACAAATCAAACAGAAATGCATTAATTAATTGTGCATGTTTTACATAAAATAAATAAATGAATAATGTCTAGAATGATAGTTAAACCAACCTGAACTGCGGTGCGGCGGCGCAGCATCCTGTCTGCCGTCATAGAGGTGTATCTCAGCAAATATGTTCATCTCGGGCACTACTAAATTGTTCGATTGATAGTCACGCACTTGTTTCGCGACTGACACTACGCCTACGGTGCACGTTATGCAGAATATTATGATACGCGCACTGCTACCCTGCAATTGTCATTCGCTGGCAACGACTGATGAACCTGAAAAATGAAACATAATTGTGAAATAATGTTAGCAATGGTCAAATATAAGTACAAACCTGAATTGAAATACAGCGAAATACGGTCTTTCTGCTGACCTATTAACTCGCAGCGGTTCTTTCGATGTTTAATTTATTCGTTGCACCATTATTGCCGTCCACTGCAACAACGCACGTGAATTAGAAACGGCATAAGTAAATCTACGCTCAGGTTAATGCTGTATCGTTAGCAAACAAACAAAAAATGGTTATAAACCTGACAATTGCCAAAACCAATAGGGACAAACCTGAAGTACGATGCAGCGAAGTACCATCCTCTTGCTGGCTGAATATCTCGCACCGGCTCAGTTGATCATTTTGATGGACGTCTTCAACGGCTGCGAAGGATCTCTCTGCACCATGATCGTCATCCAATGCGAAGCAGCAAGACGCTATATTACAAACGGCTTGAATTAATTCAAAACAATACGGATTCTTTTAGCTACTTTGAATGAATAAAAAATAATTCTTACTTGGTACTTGATGGCCATGGTTGTTAAAGAATCCTGATAGCTGCAGCTTCATCCTTGGACTGCCTGGTGTGATCACTGCTTGCAAAGATCTCTTCGATTTGAATCCATACGTTGCGCTATGATCGCCATCCAATACGAAGCAGCAAGGTGCTAATTTACAAACGGCATGAAATAATTGAAAACAACAATAATTATGTTGGCTATTCATGCATTCTGAATGAATAAAATGTAAGACTTACTCTATATATTTGATGGCTAAAGTTACTGAAGAATTCTGATAACTGTCGCTTCATCTTCGGATTGTTTGGCTCATCTTGATGTAAACACAATCACTTGTTTGTTTCTTAATATGGGCTGCTCCACAGCAAACACTCCGTCCAAAGGTCGTATGCTCCATCGCAATGAATCCGAATCGAAATCAAATCGCAATCAACTATTACTCGGAATCTACAGCAAAAGAGAAATATTCCTAAATAAATTGTAATTGAATACGCGAGCGTGTAAATCTTAATTTTGTATGTTCACATCATTCAAAACGAAGAACAACAACCCCGTGCGGGCACCCCGCTTGGACCGCTACTGAACATGCATCACTCATGTTGCGCAATATTGCGTCTTATTGCGCAACATTGTGCAATACTAATAATGCGCTGCGATTAATTGCAACTTACTTAATTAATGAAGAAGTACGCTCAGTCACAAAAAAACAGACACATAATGGCACTCGCGACGTAAAGTGCAACGCAAATATGCAGTTTAATTAGTAATTCGAGCATAAATTCAATTTTTGACAAGAAATATAAACACGCGTCCGCACGTAAACACCACTCGACACGAATGAACAAGTTCGCATTGGGTAATAAAATTACCGATTCTATTGTTTGATGACGAATGACTGGGCAATAACACAAAAAAAAATACGCGAGCCAAATCTATGTCTATGAAGAATCTTCTCTCTATGTGGCACTACATTCGCCATCCACTGCAGAGCACCAACGCACGTAAATTAGAAACAGCATAATCAAATTTGCACACGGTTATCTCTTCGACGTTTATAAACAAACTGCTTTGACCAACTGAAATGCTTTGCGTTTCGCTATCAAGTCTGCGCCGTCTACACATCATGCCCCTTCCCCTTCCCTCTCATGTCTAGCACCTCACAAACCGGTTTGTGCGGGGTTCGCAACGCATGTATTTCACGCAAAGCAATGCATTCAACAAATTGGCAAAACCACCTCACTTTGACTGATTAAAACTATTGCAAACGTTAATATGAAATGGTTGAAGGTTAAATCAAGCAAGCATTTTTCGCAGGTTGAAGATATTAAGCATTTTGGCAACAATCGTAAATGATACTCACTTGCGCAGATGCACGTTGCGGAAACGTTGATTCAAAGGGCACTGGACACACACGGCACTCTTGCAATGCAGCATTTCGTAGAAGAGATCGGAAAATTGAGATTTGATGTAATTCTTGATAGCCAAATGAACGCGTGCAACTCATCGCCGTCAACGCTCCAACTCAACGACGCCAACAACTGCGTAGTTCAAGTTAGTGGACGTACCGTGCAACACCGCAATTGACTCACGCAGTACCTGCACGTTGTTCGCGCATGCGCCAGTTTCTAAAACAAAGATAAAAATTCAAATTTAAATTTATTGTTTGTCGGATGAATACATAAATTATAAAAATATAGTTAAAAAGTGTTTATTTTATGTAGAATTGCAAAAGAATTAAAATCTATTAAAACTATTGCATAAACGACGAATTAAATTTGGAGGAACTTTGCCATTTGCGCGTTCTTTTCTTTTCACTGCTTTTTTGCTTTTTTAGCCACTGCAGTAACGCCAAGAACCGAGTACTTAGCTTTTAAGGTGACGGCATGAAACACTAATTCAATATCCACGTCGGTGTTCTTTTTCACAACGGATTTTCTAAAATGAAAAGCTGATTTCCTAGATATCTTCTATATTACTATCTATGATTGCTAAACTTTGATAGAACAATCTGAGTGATTTTCAATAAATTCACACAGCAGCAGCAGCAGTAGTGCTGAGAATTAATTGAGAAATTTGCATCTAAATGCTGAACTCATCAGATTCCTTTGATTCCACCCCAGCAGCGCCAACGGGGGGTGCACTTGTGCTTCTTAAGGATTCTCTCCTACACCTACTCCTGCATTTTCTCTTAACCCCTTCGCCGCCTTCGTCAGTTTTCACGCTTGCAGCACTCTCTTATTTTAACGAACCACCGCCGCCGACACCGCCGCCTTATTCTCAATGCGGTTGTCTTCCCTCGGTCGGCCCAGAATCTCAACTACAGACAGCCAGCCCACTTTGGGGGAGCGCAATTAAACTGGGCCACACGCAGTCAATCCCTCACCCACCACCCACTGCTTGCTTGCTACAATCTCTTGCCGCGTGCCTCCCGATCTTCGTCGGCGCGCACTTCCGGGTTTTGGCGCACGCCTTTTGCGCAAATCTCATCCTGGCGCCAAGTCTTCGATTTGTCCTTGTGGGTTCACCGAATAAAATCCACCCCCTCTCCCGCAGTGAGAGGGGGTGGACTTTATTAATTGCAAAATGATTGATGGATTGCTATATGGAACTTTTTCTCAAGATTAAAATAAGAATATTCAAAGCATGTAGTTTGAATAGTTTACCTTGGTTGTTTTGTCAAGAGAAGAAAAATTCTATCGATTTGAACTCGACGGGATTTAAGCTAGCTATATCCTGTCTTCCCCGCACACCATGTATTCATTTCCTGCCGGCGGCGGGGGCGTTGGCGATGGCGGTGGCGCGTTGGAGGAAAGAATCAGCCATGCAGGTGGCGTTGGAGTCTATTTGAACGCTCGCCTGGCAATTGCCACCAGCCGCCGCCGACGACGTAAAAAGCGAACCGAAGTGAAAATTCCGTTTCGAATAGATATCTGCCGGGAATCGGAAATATTGAGACGGCGCGACGCGGCGGGGCGAATTGGGAAAGACGAGCGGCGACATGTCGGGTCTGAAAACGGCCCCGGTCGGGCACCCGGATTTCAGCGGCAAACAGCAGTTAATGGCTGCCATGCGCGATGAAATTGTAACTTTAGCCGCATACGAAATGTGGATTCGTCCTATATATTCAGATTAGATTGTTATAGCGTTCAGGGTTGATGGTGGGATGTTCACCAATCAAATCAATGAAATTCCAGCTTATTTGTGTTCAGTGCAATCTTCTCCAACAGGTTCTATGGTATTGCGTTTAACTACTAAATCTTATTTCCTTATGGAAAAAAAAAACTTTATTTGATACGTTTGAAAAAGTTTTAATAGCTTTAACCGTTTTAATTATAAGTTCAAAAAACTTTCGGTTGACTTACTAATTATCCTAACTATTCAGTACTAAGACGATAAAATTTAATTACGCACTAGACCACAATCCAATTTTCAGTCGCATCGAATTTCGATTACGTTTTGTTCATTGACTTTGTTGCAAATTTCATTAGTGAAACGAGAGCTGCACTGAGAAAAGTAAGCAGACCCTATATACTGGTATGATTTAAAAAATGGGAAAAATGGAAAGCAAACACAATTTGCAACTATGTAAATTTTTGCTGTTTGCACACGGGTTTAGTGTTGGCTGACATGTGTACTTAAACGCACAAATACGTCAAGTTAAATGACAAAAGGGTTGATCTCCGTTTGATAAAAATGATGAAAAACCATATCACAATCTCAATTCTAATAAAATCCTGTTGGAATAAATATTTTTCTCGTTTATTAAGATTGTGGCGCAAATTAATACAAGTGCTGTGTTGCAACACTTCACGCAATTAACATTACTGCCTTGCTTTTCAACTTTTGCACATTATGAGCCAGCTTTGCCGGCATCTTCCATACTTTATACACATCAACGCGGCGCAGGGCGTGGGCGTGCTTAAGCACATTATACAAATTGGACAAATTCCACAAAGTATCCCTCGGCTGTGATATAATAACGACACACACGTCGCATTTGTAGGGCCGTATTAAATTAAATACGCACCGGAAGCGAGGGATGAAAGAGCGATTCAAGGACTAAACGTGGGTATCCTTTTCATACAACATTCTTGCATATAGCGGACAATGTTTCGGATACGGTAACGACTGCGAAACACCTCCTGCCCGGATTGCAGATGGTGACCGTAATCCTTGGAGTGGCAGGATGTGCGGAATGGTCGTCAAGTGCTCCTGCTCGATGGTGAATGGCGGGAAACGGTCAAGAATCTCGACTTACACTGTGCGAAGTAAATCGAATGCCTATCACAATGTTTTAATACATTTTTGAAAGTAATTCAAGAATTGTGTGATAGGTAGACAAATCATACTTCCGCTATAATACGTAATTTAAATCTATTTTATGATCACCGCAGCCACAGCTCGTCATCACCGCAAACGATGCCAGTTTTATGCATTCCCATTTCCCGACTTGTTTTCCTGCCAGCACAAAACCAACTCGCCGCCCGCACGGAAGCACGATGTTGTATTTGAATGTTGTTCCATTGCACTTATTGCCACGTTGGCAAACCGCCCTCGGCGAGCCGCCCGCTGTTTGTCATAACTACGATTTCTTTCTTTCTTTCAAACCGCAAACAAAACAATTTTCCATCTACGTTTCGTTTTTCTCATGAAAGTCATACCACTTGAATTGTAGGCGTTTTAGTTTTCGGTAGAATATTACAATTGCATTAAGCGCGTGCGATTCGCGGAAGAACTCTTCGAATAAGTCAGGTTTATCTTTGGAGTGGAAAGAAGTTGGAAGACGGGCGAAAAGTTTCATTAATTTAACTCGATTTCTTTTTATTAGTTGTGTGCCGTGGTGCCGTCTGTGGAATCACGATTTATATGCGAAGAATGGCGCCAGCTTTTTTAGTGTCACTTTCAAATTACGCGCCTTGGGCGGCGGCGAGTGTTTAACGGTCGCTCAAGTGGTAAGTAATCCGAATTCGCTTCGATTTTATGAGCGTTGGTCACCCGAATTATGCGCCAAATGGTTACATTATTTTAATTAGTACTAAAGAAAATCACCGTTTAACTAGTAATTTTTTCCAACCATTTAACGATAAATCAAAAGTTTTAACCGAAAACAATGATTATAAAACTAATTTGAATTTTCTCAGTGGCAATTGGCAACATAAACGATTGAGTACGCTGTGTTGCAGTGGAATGTCTTTCTCTGAGCGCTCAGATTGCTGCTCGCCCGTCTTGCGTGCGTAATTAATTTCCGGTTAACCTCGTCCTTGCGCTGGGGAGTACAGCATCTCCACCAGCTCATGAAAAAGCATTAATATCATTAATATCAGCATCAACGCTTCTTATTGCGCGTCGGCGCCACAGCTTAATTAATAATTTTCCGCCTGTAATAAAATTCCTCCGCATCTTTATTCACAGCGTAGAAAATATTTTCGAGCACTTAGAGAAGAATTCTTTTTGCATAAGCAAATCAACTTTTTTATTACAATTATCATAAAAAACAGCTATTTTAAGAAACTATGCCATGTTTGCATTGATTAACTATTATCCTTGCACATAAAACCATGTATAACCCTTGGATTTAAATGCTGAGCCACTGAGATTGAAGCGTAGCAGGAAGAACACATGATAACAGAAGAAGCGCCTGAATTAGCGAAGTCTTAGCGCGCTTGTAATCCTTGCATTGCGTCCTTCGAGGGCTTAATACCAGTGAACATTATTATTACACGCCTGATAATGCCACCAACACCACACATATCAAGGACAACAAAACACATTGCGGCCAAACAGTTCTCGAACCGTTCAAGTTCAAGGTTCGATTTGGGGAATTATTAACTTCTCAAATCAAACGGTAACCCGACACTTGAGTACTACCAGCGAGTGATTCAAGGATAGTTTTAAGTGGTTCGCTATAGAGCGAAGCGCAATGTTTCGTCTTCATTTCATGTTATTCCCGAATTGAACGCGCGGGTGGGCGGGCGAGGGTGGGTTTTGTCGGGAGAGGTTAGAGCAACATTGCTCTCGCATGCATCGACGTAAACGCACAAAGCTTCGAGTTTGCCGAAGCTCTTTCTTGGTGGCTTAAACCCCTTGGGATGCGGAAGGCGCGCGGTGCTTCACTCAAGCGAAATGTTTAGCTGTTTGGTGTGCAGCGTTATGTGACGTTCGCATACACCCGCTCAAAATTTGCTGTGCGCTCCTTTTGAGCAGAAGCAATCCGACAACAATGAATATTCCACTCCGAATCAGCTACAAGGTGTATTAAGATATTTTTAATAACAAAATTAAGTCGTAATTTATTATGTTTATGATAAGCAGTGGCGTATTACTTTGAAGACGAATGGTTTTAAGGATTAATTTTAGTCATGTTGATGTAGTAGAAGAGATGTGAATTCAATAGGGGATTTCCTGGTTTCCTGGTTGGTCCCAAAAGTTATACATAACCCTCCCGGACAGCCAATATACCTACTGACCCGGAGGGCGGCTTAATATTTCCACGAGGACCTATAAGGATTTCGACAAATTGCACCCGAACGCCGGAGAGTGTAAATATATTGATGCAAATTGCGATTTCACGTTGCGCTACACATAATTATGCTTCGTCGAGTTGAAATTGTGTTCATTTTGCCATAAATTCTATTTATTTATTTATTTCGTTTATAGTTTGAATTCAATTTTGAGTTCAATTGGCAAACGAAATCAATGCTAGCGGAAATGTTTTTGACAATAATTCTATGCGGCATTGCAATATGGACTTTGCCGTCCCCAAGCGGGCGCTCGTAAAAAGTGTATGCACATCAAAAACACATTGGCGATATTGAGGACAAAGTTAGGTGGCGCAAACAACGGACGGTCGACAGGGGACAACGTCTTTCGCCCTCGTCCATAATCGGAAGTTGATGTCGCAGATAGTTTTGAAAGTACGTGCGCTAATGCATCCCGGAAAAATACAGAACGGATTCTTTGGAGAACCGCAACTTTTATCATAAAAATATCTATTGAAAAAAATTAACAAACTATGTAAATCAACAAATTAGAAATAAGAATTTGTACCTTTTTACTTTGAGTTCCTAAGGAGCAACGTAAACTCAGCAAAAGAAAAACGAAATCCTTAGAAAGCTACCGTAAAATAAAACCACATTTTTAGACGGTCTTAACGTACACGCACTTACGCACTTTTTCCGCTTTACAACTTTCATGCGGTTGAGGCTCGGGGTCACTGATTCCGTGCAATGATATTTTAAAGGACGAAATTTCAAAAGGGAAGACGCAACGGAAGCAATCTCACCCCGAACAGGCTTTGACGCTCGCCGTATTTATGTATACATTTTATTAACCTTCTCGGCTTCCTGCCTGGCGCACGGCTTTGCGCAAAACAAACTTTTGCAAACCACGATGAAAACGTATCGAATTTTAGATTGAATGTTGTCCGTCCACCCAACCGCCGCCGCCGTTAATAAATTAGTATTTAATGAGCTAAATATATGCAAAGGTTTTGCAAGCGTTTTGCATTTAAGAAAAATCGAAAACTTTCCTATTGCTTAACCGTCCATGAACATCAAAACGATTAGTGCACACGCAAGCAACTTTTCTGCGGTTCGCAATCGGCGATGAGTGTCACAATGAAGTAAGTTTTCGAGCGTCTCGAGCAAAAAACAGTTTAAAAGCATTAGGAGAGGACGATAGGAAAAAGTTCACACAGCAAACACTCTTCTGCGCAGCATACAAAAGAGGACAAAAGTGGGCCCGTGCTTTATGGGTGCGTGCGTTGATTGAATTTCAATACGGCGCGCGGCGTGTTTGAATTTCAATTGGTTTTTTGGCGGGACAGAATCGATTTGATCGGCCTAAAATTTTGTAAAACATGGACCCATATCGGTCGGACGTGCTTCATTCGTTGCATGGAACTAAGCAAATAGTGCGCATGGTGTTCAAACGTAATTCCGCGTTTATTCCGCGTTATTGCAACAACGCATTTGTAAAGATCGAAATTTTAAAGCTCTGCTTAGAAGACTAATTGAATCACGGCTATTTCAAAGATCAAATACATCAATTAATTAATTGATCACACTATTCATATAATTCTGTCAAAATTTCGTCCTTTAGGTCCGTCCTTTGAACGAGGGGCGGCTCGCTAGGTTTACATAACTAATAAACGTTTAAGCAAATCGAATCGTAGCACCCTGCGCTTCAGTGCTATTTGCAGAACGGTATTAAACAAACAATACAAAGCCGTACAATAAATTAAGCACTGCGTTTGGATTCGTACGACACAAAGCCAATACCTTCTGCTCGCATGCATTGATTAATGCGATCAAACGATAGAGAATTTGCTTGAGAAACATTTAATGAATTACATGATAGATACCTGCAAGACGGAGAACTGTTCACCGTTCACCGTTCACTGCCTCGGAAGTATCTTCATCATTCCCATCCCCATCCATCCTGCTAGCGAGTTGTTGCTATACCAACCGATGCGCATCATCACCAAAGGAATAGGATTAATTTGATTACTTATCCGTCTATCCGCAACCAACTTCCCTATCCCTATGCCATTGTTATTATTGTAATTAATTAATTAATTCACCACTTTTTCAATTGTGTTTTTTGCATTCATCCCCTTTTCTTTCAGTGGCCGCTGCGCCCAATTTACATGATCATTTGTTGTTCGCGCGATCTCTGCATCCGACGTGCACGCGTTGTTATTCCGTTATTTACGGGCGGCGCAAATCCGATCCTCGATTGTCATTCTTAATCTTATTCTTATTTCGCAGTCGGCGCGCGCGCACATTTGGATTTCCAATTCGCGCCGCGGCGCCGCTTTTGCGAATTTACGAATATCTTTACGGGGGGCGTAAGGCTAGCTGTTTGTTATATTGCCTTTTTCCACGTGCACGCATTTATAGCCCTCCCCCGCCCGAAGACTTTCACTACCAGTTGTATTTTACGAGCGAAATTCTTCAAAAAATTGAAGGGATTTCACACTGGAAGCCTTTATTTTATTTTGTTATCTCTATTCCCATAAAATAATATACAAAACACAAATGGAATGGATTTAGATAAGTAACTGATTTCTATTGCGATTTTAAATTATGTTGCATTCATCATAGATACGAGTATAGTGCGAGTTAATTAGACGTGACATGCGAAACATTATCACTTCAAAAGTGTCAAAGTTAGGGCCGTGCAGATCCTTATTTGTACCTTAGCAACGCCAACGCCGCCAATTCATGTTCGTCCTCGGAGGCGGCACGTGTATAGTTTCCGGGATGCGGTGCCATCACTACCATCTGCTTATTTAGTGCGTACCCGGAGCCCCTGCTGCTGAAGGTAATAAGTAATGCCAAAGACGTAATTCAATTGACCTCCTTGTTGATGCGATACGCTGCCACCAGCAGACACACTCTCACATATTGTATAAGGTCCTTCGTGCCCATGAAGGACCTTAAACGCTTTTACGTATTACGCAAAGACTCCATATTATCAAAGTATATAAGTGTATTGCACTTGCTCGGTGGGCAGAATGTGCTCATTTCATGGTGGCGGCGCCGGCGCCGGTGCGCTGTTTCATGCAATTATTTATTTAGAATGTTGGTTGAAAGTTTTTAGCTTTTATGCGCTTCGCGAGGAGTTGCGGTAACATAGCTTTATACAGCTAATAATGTTTCAATTTATTTGTTGTAAACTTCTACCTGTCGCTAATTTAGTTTAGTTGGAAACCACCACATATTTTCTTAATCGTTTTTGTTATTAAAATCAAGATCATCAATAGGATTATTAATCTAATAGAAATTAATCTATGACCATAATTATGAGCATGTATATGAAACCTGTTTAATTAATCATAGACAATGTGAGAACACTGCTGAGAGTCGAGTTTTGGCGCCAGATGGCTGATTGCTTCCAACAGATTCAAGTACCTAATGCGTTTCTTGTTATTATGTGCTCTTGAACAATCTTAGAGCCTAATATAATTAACGGTTAGATAATCTAACCGTTATAATTCATCTTAAATGCATTATTGCAAATCAAAATGCTCGTAAATTTTAAATTTGTGCAGATTATAAACACGCGTGTAATTTAAAAGTTTGAACAGAGTAATTCGTGTAAATAATGAATTCGGAGCCTTCTTCACAGCTTTAATTATTTCATAATACATGCATGCAGAGCGCATGTAACGTAGCGTTGAAAAGGGATGATGCGTAACCAATTAATTCGCCCCAAAAGTAATTTAAATCTTGTTGAATGCCTTCACGTGTATGAGGTTTCATCAACCTTTTCAGGTATAGTCCTATATTCATGTGGCTCGGTTCGTTTAATAAACAAAAGGGATGGAACTGATATGTGGTTAATGGAAATGGAGAAGAAGAAAGCCTGTTTTAATGAAACTACCCGTAGTTAAATTAAAATACGACTATGTAGGTAGAATAGAAATGGAGGTTATTCAGGAAAATGCTGGTTTCTTTTTCTTTTACTTTGATTTTATGGACATGCGTTGCACACATGTGTCTTGTTACTTTTATCTATTACGTTCTTATCGGCTTCATCTTACCTTGCAATCATTTTTATGTTCAATCTCTGCCTGCCAGTGCCATCATGAAAATCTCATATATTCTTTCCCCGCAACGCCTTGCTGAATCCAATATAAAGGACAGTCAATAAATTGACTGACTCATTTTTATCATGGTTTGTTAATAATTTTATTACGGAAACAATCTGGTGGAGCTTAAACTGATTTTTCATCAAACAATTGGCATATTGTTAATGAAAAGCAATTTGTTCCGATATCCTCGTACATTTTGCATAATTTCTCAACGGGGTGCTTGAATACATATGACCCATAATAATTAACCATTCAGCTTAGGGAGCGTCAGGGACTATTCGAATCTACCCAATGGTTCGAAGATTATCGTCGACGTGTGCCATGCGTGGCAATTAATTAGGCAATAACGATCGACTCGCTTCTGCTGCCGTTGATTGTTAGCAACTCCCCTTTTGCATTAGTTATTAAACTACCATCGCTTATATATCGAAATAAATTTGATACCGAATAGTTTTGTGATTTGATTATTATATTAATAACTTTATTTACATAACACACAGCATTTTATATACACTATCAATCATACTGTTAATTGTAAACGCTGCATCAGCTTTCAATGTGTGAATAATGATTATGGCCGAGATTAATAATCATATTTTTTCAGTTTTCAGAATGGACGGATCATGACAGAGGCATTCCTGATATAGGTGAGTATCATCCGTCAACCACACATATGTTTTATATCCACGAATAAAGCAAAGAAATGGCAATAAATATTAAAAGACAGAACAGAAAGAAAAAACAAAAGCGACACATTCTGGGGATTGGAGAGGGTTGAACAACCTTCTTTTCAACTGAATCGATACTCGTTCACTGATTATCCTGTCAACTAGCAGCATTCGTAGATTAATGGAGCGGCGCAGGATCAGAAATCGAAACCGAGAAAGGCAATTTGTGAAAAGAAAATTTATTGATCACCATTTTTCTTTTCTTTTCCATTAATCTATTATCTTTTGATTAGACTGAATTTGCCTTACAAAGCAATAAGTATATTTTTCCAAAATAATAGAAGATTTTCCACCGTAATGTGTAAACACGTACTTATCGATAATGCAAAAAGGATATGACTGAAAGGATATGCCAGCAGCGACGTGCTCTATCAGTATAAAAACTATCCGACACGTTACACACTATCCGAAACGGATGTAGTCGGGATGATGAACCCTATCTTCTCCACTTGCAAGCCACCTTCTCTCGCGCGCGCGAAGCAAACACCGTACTCCTCGTGTACACATCCTGAGCGAGCGAATGATTAATGTCTTCGCAGCGCATTACTCATCCAGCAAATAGATAAAAATTTGTACGACGCCATCAGTTATTCTCCGTGCGCCTTTTTTGCACCCTCCCGACCATCTTCATCTTGCTGCTCGCTTTTTTCTGATTAGCCCCTCTGCTTATTATAGGCGGATGCAAAGAAGGGATGAAGTGCGAGGAGGGTTGAGAGGAAGAGAAGCCAAAGGCATACATTACGCCTGCAGAGCATAAGATGAGTTGAGCCTAGACGATGAAAGAAGGTACGACATGAAAGATGAAGATCATGAAGAAAGAAAAAATTAATCGCGCCTCCTTGCTTTCGTCCAGCATAAAAAAAAAACGAAAGGATGCGCAACGAAACTAGGCGCAAGGCGAAAGTGGGTTATAAAATATTCAGAAAATGATAAACAGAGTTATTTTGGCTATCGTCAACAAGCTTCGCTGCAGGAAGTACGAGTAAAGAAAAGTGGATGAGATAAATGTGCCATAGATCACTTTTTGATGTGGAATAATAATCTAAAACCAACTAAAATTAAATATTAAGCGTTTACAATTAATTTTCCATCAGGATTCATGGAATCCGCAAGGATCTAGGAAACGCATTCAAAGCATAAACTCAAACAGTAAACAGAAAATGAAACATAAAACAAAGACGACGAAACTAGGCAAACAAATTAGGGCGCGAACGAAGCGTTCTTTCCGCCATGCAGATGTCACCTTAATGGTGGCGTAATTCTAATCGTAATGTCAACGCCAACACCGACCGTAACGATCGCAAACGTGAGAAAACAACAGCGGACGCGACTCGTATAACAAGATTTGTATTTGCCACCGGTAACAATTCTTCTTTCTTTGTGGCTTACTACCCAAAAAGAAGAGAATAAAATAATATTAAAATTTTCAACTTTGAATTCTTTAAGAAATGCAAAAATAGAAGATTACCCTTCTTGCTTATGGTCTGCTGTTGTAGTTGATAGTAATAATGACTGCTTTATCTGATTGCCTCCGTTTAGTTTTTGCGGCGTAAAGTTAGCGTAAGTACGCATGGCACGCAAGTGTCCATTTTGCCGGTGCGTTTTAGTGCCCAAGAACATTAAGAGCGGAAGGAAATGAGCAGGAAAAAGTCATCTTTCGTCTACCGAGTGATTACAAAAGACCGGGAGGGACTGAATGAGATAACGAGCTAGTGTTCTCCATCGTAATGAGATTCGGCGAATTTATCATCATTAAGTTTTTGTTGATCCAGCATGTTGTTTCGTCCTTAATATTCCCGTAGAGTAATTAATGAGCATCACTTTGCACTTCTTTCGTGAATTATTTTCAGCAAAATGAATTAATGAAGAATGTTTCTAATGGTGTTTACTTAATTATGCGTGCTATATTTCATCATGCGCTTAATTTAATTGCTGCAAATTGTCTTGATGTCCTCTTAATTATGACACAATTTGTCGAAAGAATATTCAATTTATAACAAATTCACAGCGAAAAAAACCGGATGTTTGACAGATTGTAATCAATGTTTCGCAGTACAGCAATTGGAGTTTTGCGCGAATGATAAAATTATAGTTAATACGAATTTTAATTCAGGTGAAATCGTAGTCCAAAAAAAATAACAGGTATGAAATTTTACAGTGCAAAATGTAACGACTAGAAATATAGTTACCTGTTGTGAGTCATACTAAAATTTAATTTACAAATAAAACTAAAAAACCAAAGCGATGGCGATGGCTTTAAAAACCACCTGTGTTGACGTCACAGCATCATGACCGTGACTCGCCGACTCGACTGGAGATCAAACACGGCAATCACATGGCGCACAATCCACACGCAAGCATAAACACAGTCTTAATTGACCACCTCCAATCATGTTTAATGGCCAGCAGGTTTCTCTCGCTCTCTTCCGCACACCACCTCACAATGTCCTCATTATGCTGTCGCTTGGCAAACGCAAAGCCAACCTCCAACACAACTTTCGCAACCAAATACAAGCTAATGACTGTTGTTGACTGGCGTTGTATTCCGTCTCGCTTTCGAGCAAACGCCTGAACACCATTGTTATACGGACTCTGTTTCGCTTCGTCGAATTATTATTATATTAGTATATCGATACTAAGTCGGCAGCCGCAGACCATTCATTCTTCTAGAAACTTTTGCACAGTAAACGTTTGTTCTTCTAGTCCGAGTGATTTAACACCTTTAACAGGTTAGTATAAGTGACCCAGAAGTAAAAAAGTCGCATAGTTGTTTAGTAATTTAAACTCGTGATGATTCCAATCAAATATTGTGGAATTGTAAATTCCCCAAAAGTCAACACTGCCGGATTGAAATTTCGCATCAACAATTAAACATCATTTATTGGGCTGTATGATATTTATTGAGTGTCGGTGCATTTCGCAACACAAAAACATTAACAAATATATGGGCTTCGACGGTGTTATTAATTCGGAAAGTGCCTGCATCGCGCGCCAGGAAATTAACCGACAAATTGCCGCACTGACGACTAATTAACCCCACCGCATAAATGAATAATAAATAATAAGTAATTTCGGAAGCTATTACGTGGGTGCGCTTTGCTAGTGAAGCCGTCATTACATCACAAGCTCATCCAAAATTTTGGAATTTGAAATAATGACGCGTTTGCTTCATGATTACCGATTGACCTTTAATTCCTTGCGTCTACATACTCGTATCTATCGTATGTGTACAAGATATAATTTATTTACTTAAATAAATTCAATAATGTTGATAACGTTTTATTTCCTTTGAATAATCAATCAATGAATAGTTTTTAGTAATGTAATTTGTTAACATACTCTTTCTGTCATATTGTAGAGCAGGATAATGAGGATTAGACGTCATCCAAAACATGAATATATAAAGGATTCGTAAACACACTGCAATGGTAAACACACTACAGTCGATCGCCGTCAACGCTGCAGTGTGGTCATCGCAATAACAGGATTTATTGTCCGATCGTATGTGTACTCGTGTGGCGTGTTGGACGATAACAACGTCGTTTATCTAACCCAAAACAAGTGATCAGTGCATGGTACATTCCCCGAAGTTAATTATTTATTATTCATCGAGAACGTTTTGCGTGCTGGCGTGTTCGCGATCCATTTGCATGGCGCGTGTTCGTCATTCCATCATTTCAATCTAACAGCATAACATTGATTCGTATCAAAAAGTGACAGATTAATAAGCGGAGAAGGTGAAAGTTTCACTAAAAACAAGTTATATAAGTTTAATTCACAATGAAACTGTTATGTGCGTTTATTGCGATTTTTATCCTTGTACACATTGCCGAGTCGGGCAGGACGAGTGGTGGTGGCTCAAGAGGAGGAAGCGGTTCGCGTGGTAGTTATGGCGGTAGTCGCGGCAGCTCATCTTCATGGGGTGGAGGTGGTGGTGGCAGCTCATGGGGTCGCACCGGCGGCACATCGACAAGTTGGAATAAAGCTAAGGATCGTGTCAGCTCTTCGAAACCAGCGCCTAGACCACAACCACAGCCGCAGCCTAATGCAGATCACACAAAGCTGAGCTACGGACACAATGAACCACCACCACGCTCTAATCCACCCCCGGCTAGCGATAATAAACCTAAGCCTCAACCGAATCAAGATAATACGAAGTTGTCGTATGCACCATCAGCGCCGCCAATGGATGCTAGTCATAAGCAAACAGTGACTAACAATGAACATGCTCCTTCGGCTCCACCGATGGACCACTCTGGTCATCAAGCGTCGGCTCCACCGCAGGGTAACAGCAATTACGGGTGGAATGTTGGACAACAGGCACCGGGACAGGCGACAGGACAGAAACCTGGCACAAACAATTACGGTTGGAATGTGGGTGGGCAGAATAACAATCCTGCTGGCACTGGCACTGGTACTGGCACTGCAAACAATGCCAAGCCCATTGGTTTTGATGGTGTGAACAAGCAGGCGGCAGCTGGTACTCATCAAACACCCGGTCAGACGGGTCAGACGCATGTGACTCAAAATCAAAACTACCCCGGTGGATACAACAATCCGCAAGGGGGGTACAATCCTCAAGGAGGTTACAACCCACATGGCGGTTACAATCCACAAGGTGGTTACCAACCGCAAGGTGGTTATAATCCACAAGGCGGTTACCATCCCCAGGGTGGTTACAATCCACAGGGTGGTTACCATCCGCAATACCCGCAGCAGCAGGGCTATGGTGGTTATGGCGGTGGATACGGAGGATACGGCGGACATGGCGGTTACGGCGGCTACCACCCTGGTAACACAGGCGGTTATTCATCTTTCGGCGGCTACAACCCACCCGGTACCAACATCCACTACGGACCAGTGACCTACATCAACAACGGTCTCACCCCAGCACCGTCATACAGTTACTTCCATCGCTCCGACAATACCCTGCTCTCACTCTTTGTCGGCTACCAAATCGGCCGTATGTTTAGCCACACCACGCCATCATACTTCTCGGGGCAAACGTACACCGTCCATCATTACCACCACGACCGTAACACCGTCCCAGAAAAAGTCACCGTCCAGGCAAACACCATTACTGCCTGCCCGGAGAACATCACTCTGCTATGCTTGGCTAATTCGTATCCGGTGTGCATGTCCAACGGCACTATTATGTGCGTCACCAATCCGCAGCTGACGGTGCGGTGCGAGGACAACGCCAATCTGCAATGCGTGAGCAGCACCGTAGACTGCAATAACAACAACACGAATCCGCTCTGTCACGATAAGAACGTCACGTTGAGTGCGCAGAATACGACCACGCTGAGCGTGCCATGCGTATCGTCGGTGAGCATATTTGGCGATCTTTCATTGCTGCAGAACGTCATCAATGCCACGCTGCCGGCAAACACAACCTTCAACGATACCAATACGATCATTTCAACTTCTGCGAATGGTGTCAATGGTACCAGCATGATGAATGTTACCGTGGTCTCTGATGGCAGTGTGACTACCACAGAGAGCACTACAACCGCAGAGATGATGACTACAACAACCGCAGCTACCACGACAACAACTACGAGCC
>JARJDR010001470.1:0-13997 GCA_030264135.1 Myllaena sp. GC000078
TTATTTATTACATTATATTTCCCAGCGACGCTTCCAATTTATTTATATCGTGTTGCCCGCGCCGCGTGTTGTTTCCCGTATTGCATGCGCCCACTTTCCCGCTTTTTTAACGCACCAAGCGTTTTATTAAATATTTAATAAGCACCGACCGGGCGGTGATGAAATTCTAATGCGACGACAGCGTCGTTGCCGACGCCGTCGCCGCCAGGAGAAGAAGAATTCGAAGAGAGAGGAAATGAGAAAGCGGTCGGCCAGGAAATGAGCTAACTAGAGAAAATGAGACGGACGGCGGACACGGATAAATATGCACATGCATAATCGAATGCAATTTGCATTCGAAGCGAATATGCCCCGCATGCAGGTGTAGAAGTGATCCAGAGTGTGTAGTGGACGATCGCAATGTGGCGCGACAAAAATGCCATCGACTGGACGGCGTGCGCACATCAAAAAGCGCAATTTCATATAAAATCCTGCCCTCGGACAAAAAGGAAATGCACTCTGCGGTGGCGAGAAAAAATGTAATTAATGATCAAAAACACACAGCTCTCGCCTCGGCCATAAATCATATAAAAATTGGATTTTTGCATGCGATGACGGCTATATTTGGATATTTTTAAATTAGTGCACTACTAATTTGAAAATATGCATGGCTGACTTTTTTCCAACACAGGCGACTACTTTAATCATCAATACAATACAAAAAAAAAACTAAATAAAAAATGGAAACTTTTCTGATATTCAATTGCGCTACGTTTCGTTTTTTCCCGACGCCAATTTGCAAATACAATTCTGTAGTGCTTATTACGCAGACGGTGTTTTATTCATTTTATTTTTATGATCACAATATTTACACAAAGTACGTGCAAAGTCTTATTACCGGCAGACAGTTATATTTTCAGTCTGCTGCCACGGCGCGAAGGATAACAGAATGGTTGGATTGGCGCGGGCATAGAAAAAATATCCTGGCGCTATAACGAACCAGAAAGCATAAGGACAAACCACGAGCGCGACCATTACGTACCCCCATCCAATACAGGCGCCGTACGTGAGTCAACAAAAACGTCGTATAAACACATTCGTACATCCCCTGCACTCAAACACAGAGCGAGTCGCAAAGCGAAGGAGTGAGTGAGTACAAACAGGTACGAATAAACGAGGCGCATAATAAATGGATAATTTATTTATAAATGCATCAAAAATCGTTTGCATGGACGTATGTCTAGTGACGAGCAGACGACGACGCGACGCGCAAACGGATATAATAAAATCGGCGAATAAATGAATTTCTCCCGCACACCGCTCAAAAGACTCGTTGAGTTTTCCGAGGGATTTTCTTCCTAAGGAATTCATAATATTGCTGTTTGTAATAACAAGTAGTGCATAATTCTTGTTTCAATCTGAACAATTTCATTTTTAGTACTTTCAGCTTTCACCCCTTGCATTTTCCATTTCAAAGTTTTTTGCCACAAATGGAATTTCTACAATTTCACCTGTACGATAATAATCGACACATAGCGGCGACGAAGTGGCGGGCGACGCCGACGCCGGGGACAATGTCGCCATCATTCTTACCACCAGGAACGAATGCCAATCCTTTCATTTTTAACGCCGCCACAATGCTGTGCACGCCAATTCGTCACATGCATTACCAAACGCAAACGCCAACCGACAACAAACAGTTGTTGGCGAGGCATAAAAGAAGGGGTGAAATAAAGAAATAAAAAGTCACACGCACCACGAAAAGCAATAGAAGAAACACACAATTGAAACGCAAGAAACCAACAATTGAAAAGAAAAGAAGACGCCGCCGTGTGAAGGGGGTGAATCGGTGGCGGCGGCAACGTGGGCGGCAGGACGATAAGAATGAAGGGCAACGCAGAGCGCAAAAAGGCAATAATCGGAGCGTGTAAGGAACATTTGTCACGCAACGGCAAACGTATGTGCGTTAATATGCGCGAGGCGGAAATTGTACGGCCATCGTCATAAAAATGGCTGAAATATGATGATCACATGAGGGGAGGGTGGTGTATGTAAAAACTATCGAACGCATATATCGGAATATTGAAATGCATTGCGACCCCGCCGACAAACGGAGAAACACAGATAGATAGCCGACATGCAAATGTGGAGTCGAAGAAACGACATTGGGGTGGAAATAACGAGGGGTGAATGAATGATAAAAAAATATAAAAGGGGGAAAAGCATACTATATATTCCTGTATCCCTGTATTCGATTGGGGGTGCGCGCGAGACAGGTGAAATAATGACAGGAACCATCGATAATTCCGCAGCAATATGTAATTTGCTTGTTTACTCTATGTATAATTAGCGGGGAATTTTAGGGGTAACTTTACAAACGATATTTACTTTAATTGAAAAACCTATTCAAATGTGCGCCTCATTTCTGCAGCATCAACACTTATCTAATACCATCCCGAGTGGCGCTGGGGAGGTAATTTATGAAAGTTTTTCATTTTCATCACATAGTCAAATTCCATTTTCCAATATTATCACTTAGCATCTGTGTCCGTTGCGAAGGGGGGAAACAAACGGGGCGACGCTTAGTCATCTCGCGTCAGCAGCCGGGGCGGGAAACGCAAGAAGTTCAATTTTGAAACCTTAAAACCTATTCAATCATCACCCTAATTCCCAATTTTTCTACATTAATATGTCCGCGCGTGGCGTGGCGTGGCGTGGCGTTCGTTCCCCTCGTTTTCACCATGGTGATGGCAGCATCCAACCTCTATTTCATCTATCAAATTGACTGAAATTCGTCCAAGCACCAGCAACGAACGCATCAAGGCTTTCGTTCATCAACAAGATTATTAGTCCCAGACAAGATTAGGTGCAAATGCAGGGGGTGGAACATGAAAAATTATTATTAATCTAGTAGTAGCCAATTCAACCATAAACACATGACCTTTGGATTTACTTGAAAACTTTTGCGCTTGGTGGCTATTGTTCCAATTTACTGCTTCTTGTCATAACTACGCTAAGGGTGGTAGTGCAGGGCTATTTATTTCTTAACAAAGAAGGGCATATACCTTCCTTGATCGCCGACGTCGGCGTCGGTCGTAGGCAAATGCCCGGGTTTAATAACTGGCGAATAATGAAGTCGAACTAAATTATAAATGTCGCCGACGTCGTTGATATGTCACATAATTATGTCTCGCCTTCCACCTAGTTTCTTATCAAACTTCTACGATCATGGTAGTTAACCTTCTCGAATGTCTATGCAGCGCGCGCGCACCACTATTACCTTACCACTACCAGCGCGCCCTGCTTACTACTGCTAATGCTTTGTTCATTTTGGGTTTTATTATCCTATCCTTCGTTTTCCAAGTTTGTCCAAATGACTTTTCTTGCTGAATTGACGCTCATTTTAGCTCCAGCTTTTTGATTATTTATTTGAAACGTCACTAAATTAATCATTTTAGTATCTTGCGCGTTGTTTATTATCTGATTGGCATAATTAAAACACGATCTATTATTTGATTATCGTGAAAATCTGTTGGCTATATCGATATCCTGACGGCGTTAATGTTAGCAAACCCTATTTCACTTTGTTTCCGGCTGCTGCGGTGAAATCGGGTGCGTTTTGCTAAGAACAAAGATTGCAATATATTCCAATTAGTGCGCGTTTTCGGTCGTTTTCCTTCCCCTTTGCGAAACGATGCTTTACATCTTCCTTGCGGACGATTCCTTGCATCGCACATCAAGTGGAAAAACAATGCAATTATACAGGATCGTCAAAAAATACAACCAAAATATATTTCAATAAATAATCATTTCGCTAAAATACTTTGGAAAGTCTCACAAATAATATTTCAACCGTTTTGTGTTCATTGTCTGATATTCTGTACAATGCTGACTGATATTGAAGAACACGCTAAGAAATATGTGGCTTTATTAAATTAGGCTCGTTCGTAATATCGCCAGCTATAGATGGACGCTCATCCAAGACGCTCTGCTCGCACAGATTGTCTCATATTCGTGCTGTTCTCGCACTCGTTGTGTGTTATATGACCTTCGTGCGCATTCTTCCCCAAGTGCATTGTCTCTAAACGCAGCCAGCCACCCTCTTCAGATGTTCGTGCGAAGCAAATCGAGCGTGTAAGGATATATTTTATGATTTGCGCTGCACAATGGTTCGTTCCGGATTTGGATTCTCTTCCCTGATTTATATCCACTACACGTTAGTAATATTCGAGCTTTTCTTTAGAATGCAACTAAACTAAATTCTTCTGTGAAATTTCTTAAATCATCTCCTGTCCATCAATTGTCCCTTGTTACACCCGTCGCAAAGTTCGATTCTTGGTGACTTTCACCTTTTGCCATTCCAGGATTTTGCAAAAGTGGGGTGTAAATTGCCCATCAAGGCAAACTGGCCAGTGAGGCTGGCCTCTGCCCCATGCTTGCCAACTATTTCCTTATTCGGGATCTCCCTCGTTTCTTTTTTGCTGCTGCACTTCACCCTACCCCACATCAATGTTGAGTGTATCTCGGGATTATTTTGCCTTTCGATCGAATACCCCGCCAATACAATGTCCATGTGCAGTTCAACAAGGACAAAATACCAGCCAAAGCTGGAGATAAAGATGAACACGACGGCGGCGGGCGGCGGGCGGCAAATGGCGCGACAGTTACACGAATTTAAAAGTAAGTCCCCCGCCAATGGCCGCCGATAAGGGATAATGCTCCGCGCGGAGCGAAAAGCGGGAGCAAAACGAAAAACCTAAGCTACAGCCGAGTTGGAATCCAACGAGGGATGAGCGAGGAGACGACGTACAATTCGAATACAAGCGAAAAAGAACGCAAAGTTGTTGAGCGTTAATAAATTATCGGCGGGCGTTCGTTCGCTCGTGGATTGCATGCTTAATTCCGTTGCGTTCGCTTCCAACAACATTACATTACATTATTGCGTATTATACACTTCCTTATCTGATTCTTGTGATCTACATGTAAAACAGGTTTTTTGTCTGTTAGGAACCATTATCACTTTAAGGACAATTACTTTTATTTCACCTTTTGAAAAGTTGTGTCGTCAGTTTGAATTTGTATAATAAATAAATACATCAAGCAAACGTATGGGCGCTGAGAATGACTACGTTTGCTCTTCACAAGAAGAACAACAATAAAACTTAAGTATAATAAAGTATGATTTGTGTGCGGTGATAAAAGTTTAAACGAACCACAACGAGTTGGCATTGCTGTAGTAAAAAGAATTCAGCAAAAAAGTGAAGAAGCTAATGGATACATAAAAATTAAAGAAAGTAATTTAAAATAGTTGAATATCGTTAAATTTTGGGTGATTTCTTGCACCAAATTTGAATTTGTCACGCCACGATTCACTTACGATCCACTTCCTTCCCGCCCCATTGCGACCCTCTTCGTAAATGTACTTGTTCGTATCGAAATATTTCCTGTCCTACCATGTTGACAATCACTCATTTCTCACTTGAACTATGCACAACTGCACGCGTCTTGGGTGGGGTAAAAACAACCCCTCGCCCAAACCGGCAAGTCTTGCATTCCCAACCAACGCGCTTTATAATTTAAATGAATCACACTTATTTTCCAACCGGACGACAAAAGTAATATATTTTAGGGGTGCCTCCTCGGCTGAATGCGTTAATACAAATTCCTAGCTAGACAAATAAAACGCGTAAGAAGTGTTTATTTACGTTTTTAAATACTGGGGTGTGTTCCTCTCCTCCTGTCTTATTGCGGATACGTCTTAAGGACGTATCTTAGGGGGTGCGCTGCATTATATATCTATATTTGAATAATCAACGCCAAACGCCAAGAGGAGAGGGAGCCAAAAGGAAGAGAGGATTTGTTTGGTCTCCCCATAACTGCATTAAGTCATGACGGATTGTAAAAAAATGATTAATTTGTTTGCGCCTCTTCTTTAATTGAGTTAAAGTAAGTAAGACGCAGCTAATTGCAAGGTCTAAAAATATGAACGTCAACGTGTGTTTTTTTGGAAGTTTAATGAAAAAGAAACACCAAACTTATCCATTCCATTAACTTTTACTTTCATTAGGTTGATTCGCACCACTTTCAATTATGTCCCGAGACCGAGAAAGAGAGTGAGTGAGTGAACATCGATTGAGGTCTGTCGGCAAGATGTAAGACGTACGAAATGGGCGCGATGTGTATAAATGCACATTCGGAATTGAAATAATTGCAGGCATTTTTCATCCCCCGCGGGTGCGACGACAGCAACCAACGTAGGGTGGTGTTGGTAGTGGCTAAACAACGCGAAAGCATGATAGAAAAGGGGGTAGTATATTAAAGCCGAGCGCACGCTATCCCAAGTGATAAAATTAACATTGAGCTAATACTAGCAAGGATCTACCTGATGTGAACTCACCAATGCGATCGATGTAGTCCACCATGATTTTCTTATTTCTCAAATGGCTCATCGTGCCCCTCGTGCAAATCAACAAACAAAACAAAGCGAGGAGAATGTCACTCGGTGCATCAGGCAGGGCGCAAACACAAGTAGTTTATTATTACATGTTGGATGGCGTGACGGATACAGTACGTGGCATTTGGGTGGATTTAAGAGAGAGAGTAGAGTGTTTAACACGTTTCGATGCGTGTGCGTATAAAAACACACGCGATCGGAAATGATGATGGGCTGTGGTAGAGGGTTGGCAGGACGACAACACACACGCTTGGCAGGACGTGCGCGCGCGCGGGGCCGCTCTCGACGTAAATGTTCTTCGGCGGCAGGCGTGATGGCGGCGGCGGCGGTGGTGGCGTCGCCTCTGCTGCCGCCGCCGCCACCACCACCACCACCACCACATCGCGGGATGTTATCGATTGGCCCAGTTGCGTTTGCACATCGTCGAAAACGAAACGCGAATTCACTACCATACTGAAATACTGCAACAACGTGCAATTCATTGATTTGTCCTTAAAAGTCCTTAATTTATCTCATAATATTAAGAAAAACGCATTTAATTCGATACAATACAACATTGATCCGCATTTAAAAGGATCGTGTGAGCCACAAGAAAAAAAAAAGAGAAGGTGACCATGGTTGTATTGCCAGACATCAAATGGCAAACAAAAAATCAAATTTAATCTCATTTGTTTCTATCCCAATTTATTCCGAGGATATTCTTAGCATTCAGCCAGTATTCGGGCTTATTTGTTTTTGCGCCGTGCATTTATACGTATGTCTGATCACGTAATGTATAAGCCTGTTATCAAGGTAATTTTTTGCGGTGATTGTTTTCCTTGTAACCGGCAAAAGCATGTATCTTTTTATGTGCCTGCCAGTTACACGTTTTAACATTATCTCATTCTTGCGTTGGTCAGATTTAAATTTGGTTTAATTAGAGCACAAATTCCATGTTTTTGACCCATGAGCGAACTTTACATCTCGGGGGAAACAAAACCTAAGCTATTATGTAATATTCATATATTTGGGGTAGTGCATAATACATGAGCGAATATTTTTGGACCAAATCGGCTTATTTTTCCCAATCCACCTTTTTGTACGTTGGTATAAATACCATTCCGGTTCTTATTATTATGTTGCTACTAACAAGCTGTCGCTGAACGACTACGGATTTAAGAGTTTGATGGGACGCATGAATCAGCTCAGCAAACTACATTTTATAGGGTGCTATGTATCGCAACATATGTTCAAAAATCCTATATTGCCCCAGTAAGGGATTAAGCACAAAGTAGTTACAGGAATATATTGTAATCAAATCTAATACCTAGCAAGATATTTGTACATGTATTGAAAATATATTTCTAGGTATTGCTCCTGCGCTTATTGAGGAGACTCCAGCTTAGAGCCGTCGACATTCTCAACGCTCGAGAAAGGGTTTTCCGCGCACTCCATTTCGACTCGCTCTCCACCTGTAACGCCGAATCGCCCACCGAAAGACTTTACGGAATTTCCCCCTCAGAGCAGCGTCGCCGGCATCGGCATAGCGAAGGCATCATCACAACGTCTTTCATTCTTGATGCTCATGCTTGACATAACCCGAAATCCTTTCAGGACCCACGCGCCATCCCTGGGAGCGCGTCCGCGCGCAGTGTGCACACTTCAATAGCTCAACCCCTTCTTAATTCCTTTCAAGTTGCATCCCAACTATTTGCTTGCCGCTGCCTACTTAAGGACTTACCTTTCACAGTTTTAACTCAAGTCCAAAAGAGCGAAAGAGGCGGCGCGAAGGTAAAAGTTGGGCACCCCGACTTAATGCCATGAAAATTTAATGCGTTTACAAAAATGTTGTTTTGATTAAAACGCCCTTCGCCCGTCGCACAAAGGGCATTCAAATTACGCCAAGTTTGGCGCAATGATGGAGGTTTTAATAAATTTGAAAAACAACATAATTTCCAAACGCGCGCGCGCCACTCCCCTACTGTTTGCGTAGCGCAGAGCAACGCAGAAACTAACCGAATGTCAGCCGGTCGCGGGGAGGGGGAAACAGGGTATAATTGAATTTTTAAAAGTAAAAGTGGATAGACCTCACTCACATAAGGGCGGCGCACAGGACGAAATTCGTTTTTCATATTTTAAAGTTTAACGTTTGCTAATGAAACACTGCGGAATTGCATGAATCATAATTTTGTTGTTTTCTGCAATTTGCGAAGGGAACTTTTTGATTAAGATTAAATTTCATATTCGAGAAACGCAATAGATATTCATGTAGATAACAAACGTATTCAGTATAACTATACCGCTGTGCTAAAAATGGAGCACTAAGTCTATAAGGCTACACGATTACTGATCATGTTGGCAGCAGGAGCCAGCCAAGGTGCACGAAGCGAGACATCCTCATACTGCGCTTCCGGCACGAACCTGCAAACCAACCCCAACACCCGGTGGTGGTGGTGGTAGTGGCGGAGTGGTAGAAATTTAATTTTCTCCGATAAGAGTTGGAAGTTCCTATCTTTCCTTCGCCGGGCGCACGCCGGAGCTTTTCCCCATGTTGTTACTTATAATCCGCAGTGCGCCAGCTTTCTTGTGAATATACCTCGGAATCATATATCCGCGTTGTAAGACGCTGTTGCATTCGCGAGAGAGTTAGATTAAAAATGTCTAAATTTAAATATAAATGATTTCCACTGTTCGTAAAAAAATCCTATTTAAAGAATCTTAATTAAAGGGGAAATATTATTAAAATATTCGATTTCCCTTGTGGAATTTAATATGCGAGCAAACTGGATTCGAAACTATCCTTCCTCGTTCGACCTAGTTTGAGAAAGTTGCGGTTCCAAGAAGTGAAACCAAACCGCAGACCTTCATAAATAAATTCATATAATATTTATTTCGTGATATTCCTCGGCTGAAAAAAGCGAAATTTTCCAACGCTGGATTTTCGTTTGACATGCGTGGCGTGCGGATGCCATTTCCACTCTCCACACTCGCCCCCCGCATGCACAACCACCATAAGCTACTACCCGCTGCCGTCGACGACGACGACATTGCGTTCGCATCAATGTTCCTTGTCGGCGGCCGTGTTCGCCTCTTCGTCCTTGTTGCCAATAGTAATCTGCAAGCGACGTGACAGTCGCGCAATTACGCCAGCGTGCGTCACACGCCAACACCTCTCTCGCTCTTCTCTTACAATACAACCAGGACCAAGCCAGGACGAAATGAAAAAGAAACAACCGAAAATGGAAAGTCACGGAATGTCCAATAAGGCGCTATGCGCGTGGAGAGTAAATGTAAGACCTCCAGGAATGTGAAAGTATTTTTATATCGACATCGAATTCCCTAAAATAACTGCGGTTCGGGTGTTAAATATTTAAATTTCAAGGTGATCCCCTCCCTTCGACCCTTCACCGCTTGGCGGAAGTGACGTATTGGCACTGCGATTGCAAATCGCGCGCCGCCCGTGCATCGTCGTCGTCAAAGAGGTGGCGAATGTATCCGTGGGCGTTTGCCGTCATGAATGGGAAGTAACGATGAGCTTTGGCGCGGCCGAATTTCGGTGACGGTGACGAGAGACGTGCCGATGCATATTCATGATGTAAATACACCCTTACCGTGCCACACCCCCGCCTCAACCCGTTGCCAACGGGCGATCAAATAAATGTCTGAGTCATCTAATATAAATACGGGCATATCGATCAAGAGAGGTCCTGCTTGATTCATGCATATTAATTACGATTTAATTTCATTTTTAATTTAAACACGTCCCCTTTGAGTGACACTTCGTATGCGTAAGCGCAATATATAAGGATTAAGCAGGGGCAACAAAGCGTATGCAATTTATGCAATGCATGCTGATAGTGGCAGTTTATTAGGCTTCGATTTGTTGTTTTTGTATCGCTCCTCGTGCAAAGGGAGGTAAAATGTTACAATAGCACTTTTATTAGTTTAATCTAAGACTACAAAAACGCATTCTGATCAAATTGCAAAAAAAATCTGCGTAAAAATTTAATTCTGATTATCAATAGATAAACTCTAGTCCTTAAGTCCAAGGATAATGTTGAAAATTTACATTCCGCATAAAATCTAACATAATAATTATGCCCCGAAAACGAACGGAATCACTGGTTAGTTAGTAGCACAGCTAATGAAAGAGTTTATGCGCACAAGCATCGCTAATGATGACCCACAACCCAACTGCAACGCACCAGTGCTTGCGGTGGCGGGCGGTGGCAGTGGCGTAAGCATTCGTAACTTGATGTTCATATCCGTATTGTAGCCGCGGCGAGCAAGCAATTCGAGCGATTTTCGCATATATATCAGTGTAGTGCGCACAGTTTGCATCCGCATCTGACCGCATCCAGATGAGGTTTGGCTGCGCCGCGCCGGGTCATCGCATAACACATACGAATGCGCTAATAATCAACAAACGCCGACGCCGACGCCCGATGCCGTCTGCGGCGTTGCGCTTCGCTTCATTTCGTGTTCGTCTCCTGCCAACCAGGGCTTTAAATTAATTGATTCAATATACAAATCAAAATTGACCCGATCTTGTTCGCTCGAGAGAGAGAGTCTCTCGACATTGCGCGCCGTAATTTGCGATAATAGCAGGCGCTACCACACAGCAGTGGTGGCGCTTTGTCCTCGTGACATGGGATGTGCGCCAGGAAGATAATGCAAATAATGCTTTGATCTAATTAGCATTGATGGCCCAACAGTTATAAACTATAGGTAGACATATACACCGTACCAATAGCAGCAATTAATTAGTTAATCGGATTGGATGGTTGGTTGAAAAAATATTCCTGTATGAGGTCCCTCTGGTAAATACAAACTGTCCTTGCTGCGTTCCATCAAAATCTAGGATTGTCAGTGTACCATGAAAAGTATGCTTTTCCTTGCTTGGGATTCGGGATGAAAGCAAACGCTTGCAGAGCATCCCCAATGGCAATTCCAGTAAAATACGCATACCGTGAAGAAAGGATTTGTTTTCATTTCATTAGTATTGAATATACGCAAATAATTTTATAAAACATATTTAAAATAGAATGAGACAAAGCTGCTAATTTACAAAATTCTGCAACATCCTTTTTTTAGAATTTTACAAGCATACATTTGCGTCAACACACAATATATAAAACGCTGGGATGGATTTCTTTGAAAATGCCGTGATATGAAGCTCACACGCCCTCCTCACATCGTTAAAACGTATCACTCATGCATTCACAATTTTCCTCGGGTTTACTCCGGATTTGTTACGTGCCCACGCAACATTCCGAAAGGTCGCGTATAAATAATAATGTTGTACGTATTTACTCTACGTTGTCCTTACTCAGCACTATATCTACCATTAAATACAATACAAACTCTAAATTTAGTCAAACTATTGATTTCAATCCAACTACTCGTACTTGCAAACAAAGGCAAAAATTCCAACATATTGCCAGACATCTGTGTGCAACGGTGACCCTAAACTTTTCCAACACTGCAATACGCAAAGATTTACACATTTGTGCAAAAACCTAAATCGGATAACGGACATAATGCCATAAATAGCTTTCACAAGTGTGCGGTGTTCGGCTTTATTGTCGGCCTACCATTCTACTCGTACTGTTTTCGTTCCAAAGTACTCGCATCCCGAATGGAATAAACATTCCGTCGCGTGCCAATTTAATAATTGCATTCTATATCCCTCCTTCATTGTGCGCCGGGCTAGCAGACGCGGCTAATATCTTGCAGTTATGCCAAAAGCTTACAAATTGAATGAATAAAATTTGTAATAAAACCAAGTGGTTTATTGCATTGTGCATAAAGCATATGATGCATCGGATTAAAGATTAGAGTTAAGATTGCGTCTGGCACGTATGTACGTACGTATTATTATTGCTTGTTGTAGATTATTGCTGTACATGTGCCAAATTGGCAACAGTTTGCCAATTGCATGCCTCTGCCAAACGAATTTTCTTATAATTCACAATGAGTATTAGCGGTTGGGTTGCTTATCAAGATTGTTGTACCTTTGGTAGAGAGGATTCACAAAAAGTTTACAAGGAAAGTTTTGAATTGTTACACCGCCAAATCTAAGTTCAATTGGGGGAATTGGAATTACTGAATTGCTGCTAAAAGAGTGATATTGAACTTGGAAAACTTGGAAAACTTGGGCGACGTCCAGTGGGAGCGAATGTCTTTATAGTTATTGTTATTACGCAACGCATAAACTTTGCATATTCAACAATTGAACAACTTGCAGGAGTAGGAACAAAAACGAACTAAATGCATTAAATTTATGCGGGCGCAGAACAAAAGGCTAAATGTCGCCACTAGCGCAGAGGGGCGTCATGCGTATTATCATTGATAATGGCTACGAAACGAGAAGCAAACCGTGTTGGGTGTGTTTCTTGGCGATACGAGCATTGCATAATGCATTGGAATTGTGCCCAAAACGGCTTTTTGGCGACGCGCCTTAATGCTATTATCCTCGTTATCTGCACCGCGTGAAAATGTTTCCGATAAACCACATTATATAATTACATTGTTTGTAAAAAAAATCGATCATATATATGAAAATAACAGGACTACAACAACAAAAGGCGCGGCGCAGTTTTCCAGCGTCGTGCAATATGCTTCACGCCGGCATCCAGCTGTGTGTGCGTGCTGCCACGCGGGGCGTAAAGGACGCGACGTGCGCGGAATTTCGAAAATTTCGTCATCGGAAATGCATTACGCGAACGCGTTTTTCTCTCGCCCTCCACCCCCGTTTCGAATCGCTACATCCTTCTTTGGCTCGCGCTAGGAGATAGCGTAGTCCGAGGCTGTGCTAACATTTTCATGCCTTTCTCTCATCCGGGGCGAGAGACGATGTTGCGCGTTCTGTTGAACGGACTTGCGTTATTCCGTCTGCCCTGTGCTATATTGCAATATTTTCCACCGCTTCGGGAAACTGCACTAGTAACGCGTGCACGTATCCATTTTTCCGCTTCTCTACGCTTTCGCATGAAAATTTTTCGCATGCATATTAAACAGGCTCCCGCCGGTCGTCGGGTCGAGTGCGCTAGGCAACGGCTAACTAAATGCTAAATGCAGAGTGCTGGACGAGCAGCACAAGAGGCAAAAAAACAAGTTTAAAACGCATTCGAATGAATGCTGAAAGGCGGAACGCCAACACACGTAAATAGTAGGTGGCCCGTTACAGAGAAAAATAAATTGATGCAAAAAGAGAAGGTACAAAGTGAAAAAGCGTGCAATAAAATAAAGTTTAAGCAGAGTGAGGGAAATAAAATTAAGGTCGCAGCTGAAACTGAAAATGCGCTATCCTTTACTGTTTTACTATCCTTGCAGGATAATACATCGAGCACAAATCCATATAGAATTAATTTATGCAGCAAACGATTTGTGCAATTTTTCCTTGTTATTCATATCTTTATTTTTGCACGCATATTTTCATTTCATACAAAAATATACCTTGTTTTTATTTTCGAATGAGAATTGTCATCGTTTTATCATTGGTTGCATTTTTTGTTGTTGCGCAAATACCAATTTATATTCACGTATTGATATTCACCGCCCGTGAAGAACAATTAATACCATA